>CM019149.1:195551196-195563615 GCA_009733165.1 Naja naja
AGAGGTCTTGGAAATACCATATTAAGTACATAGCTAAAGGTGGAATTATTCCATTGAGGAAGCTGGTAGTAATTGCTTAGATTAAGTTAAATTAAATTAATACTATAGAAAATAAAGGAAAGGAGGGAAAATACTATGGAGAATAAAGGAAACAATATAAAACAGAACTTTCTATATTTATCCTGGAGAAGGGATATGGAGAAAAGAATTGTTGGTTCAAATAGGTGAACACGATGGAAATGACAAAGAAACAGTTATCAGCTAACCATCTGGAAGAACTAAGAGTATCAGCTGAAAGCTTGCTGAAGATAGTAGATTTTCATTTGTTAGAAATATTAGAGGAAACCTATAAGGACCTTACAGCAACATCCTATAAAAACAGCATGAACTAGGACATTGACTAGATTATTTTGAAGTTGATTTCCTATTCTGATTCTCTTTTCCCAAATCTTTGCAGAGCAATAGGATGAAACTCTGGAATCTTGCTCAGAGTTATTGCTAATAGTACTTAAAAGATAAGACAGGTTCCAGACATTTATACTAGAAATAGCTGTCTGGTTTAAAATCTTCAGACTTCAGAAATTTCCCCACCTATTGCCTCTGTTTAAGGCTTCTAAATCATATCCTAAAACTAATGCATTGTTACCTGGCCTGCGCTAATTTGGTCTGCCAGCCAGAAATCTTCATGGGCTCATCGTGGCTGCATAAAGGAAAATGAAACATTTGATAAAATTCACAGAGAGTTATTTAAGAAGCATTCCATTTGATTTTAAATATGACATGACATATGGCTTCATTTCATATGGTAAAATCCAATCATATATTTCTATTTCAAGGCACCTGGGACAATCTCATTGCAGCCACACTAGAAGCAGTTAGATATTAGCTTCCTTAGATTAGATAGATACACCTCTATCGACTCTGGCACCATATTATGGTGATTTTATACTAGTTTTACCTTAATTTAATATATAATCTCTTATTGTACTGTCCACATATTTTAGTTGCATACATACATGCATACATACATATATGTACATAAATATATGTATATATATGTAAAGCTAATGCTTTACTTAAACTTACATTTGTGTTTGTATATATAATGTGTTTTATAAGTTGTATATCAGTGATAGCATGACTTCTATAGATGCCATAAACTAAATAAATAAATATTCCTATATCAACAGAAGTGTCATGGTCCAGCTGATGGAATATGTTCTTTTCTTCTGCAGTCTGCAAGTCAAAATATTCTTCCCCAAAATGTTCCAATCCTTTTTTTTAAATTTACATTTATATGCTGCCCTTCTCCAGGGACTCAGGGCGGCTTACAATTTTTTGGAGCACAACCCAAAGCGTTCAGCAATAGCCTTCATTCCATTGTATATGCCTGCTTATTACTAAGCGGCATTTTTACAAAGTCAGCTTATTGCCCCCAACAATCTTGGGTCCTCAATTTACCTACCCCGAGAGGATAGAAGGCTGAGTCAACCTTGAGCCTGGTGGGATTCGAGCCTGCATTAATTGCAGGCAGCTGGAACTAAGTGCTAGGTGTTTAACAGCCTGCACCACCAAGGCTCCTTTAGAGCAGTTCCTCAACCTTTCTGTCTTTGCAGACTGTGGGAGGGAGAGGGGATGGTTCCTTGTGAGCAGCAGGCCCACACATACTCATATGCAGCTCCATTTGTGCATTATGCACAAGTGATGGACACACACGTGCACTGCTCATGAAAATGGAGCTGCGCATACATCCACACACATCCACCACTTATGCGGCAGAACCAGGTCATGCTCAGTATCAGGTCATGGCCTGCAGGTTGGGAAGCCCTGCTTTAGAGTAACTTCTGAAAATTGGTGATGAGATGGAGATGGAAAGAAAACCTTGCTACAGTAACAGATACCCTCTACCACAATATTGGATTGCACCAAGTGTGAAATTAAATGAAGTAAACTGTCAATGAAAGAACAAACAATACATGAAATAACAAAAAAAAAAAGCTAATGGCTACTATAATTGGTAATTCGCTTACTCAATATTTGTTAAACAATGCATCAGAATTAGGGCACCCAGAAAGAGTTTTAAACTAACGTTTTTAAAACCTAAGTTTATTGGAACTTTTCAACAGCTCTCATCACCCATGTAAGAACTTGTACCTAAGGATCAAACTATGTGACAATATGAATTCTATTTGACTCAGTTTCCAGCAAACAATAATTAAGGCATTGCTCCACCAGGGCGTAGGCACTGCTTATATAAAACATACTACAATCAATATATGAAAAAACAATGGCAATAATTTGCCTTAATGATCTTAAAGTAGAAATCAACATAGAATGAGGTATACAACAAGGCGATACAATATCACCTATCCTTTTCTCAGCCTGCCTTGAAGAAGTATTTTGCAAACTAGATTGGACAAAAGATGGAATAAAAATCAGTGGCACCTTTTTAAATCACTTAAGATTTGCAGATGATGTTCTCTTTTCACAAGACTCAGAAGAGCTACAAAGACACATACAAGAGCTGCACAAAGCAGGAGAACCATTTAGTTTAAAAATAAACCTGAAAAAGAGCTAAGTTATGTTTAATAAATTCATCAAAAAAGGAAGTTTTATAGGTATCTTTAGAAGAACTAGACACAGTAGACTACTACATATACCTTGGCCAATGGATCTCAATGGAAGGTGATACAACAAAGGAAATCGAATGGCGTGTTAAATGTGGTTGGCAGACATTCAGCACGCTAAGCATAATTTTCAAGAACAACCTCCCTCTATGCTTGAAGGGAAAAAAATTCGAATATGCCGGTGAAACATGGGCCCTAATCTCACAATCAAGACAAAAGCTACGAATGGTGCAAAGAGCCATGGAAATGCTTGGCATTACAAGACAAGATAGAAAGACCTGCACATGGATTAGACAACAAACGAAAGCCTATGATATCATCAAGTGAATAAAAGAATTGGAATGGAAATGAGCTGGTCACATAGCAAGAAGAATCGATGGCAGGTGGACCAAGGCAGTCATCGAATGGATCCTATTTGATAAAAAAGCATCCACAAAAGAGACCTAAAACAAGATGGATCAATGATACCAGCAAGTACTGTGGGCACAATTCACAAAAGGAAGCTCAGGACTGTATTAATTGGAAACTTGCGGAAGGGGCCTTCATCTTGCAGTGGATGGGCAATGGCTAAAATGATAATGATGACGATGACGACAATGATGATGGTAATGATGATGATATTGAAGTAATCTGAGTGTTTCAGATACCAATATCTCCAAGAGAAGAGAGCTCAGTTCATTAACAACACCAGAAAAATCTCTGAAGAATTCCTTCATGAACCTCATGTTTTATAAAATACTACAGTGCAGTATTAATTATGTATTTTTACCAAATTTATTTCTGCTCTGCAAGACATGTTGTGATGGAATGTAGCCCAGTGACACAGGAGGAAGGAGTGCTTTCCCAGACAGCAAAGAGACAGTGGAGCGTGAAATCTCTAGTTTGCAGGAAGAGGCCGAAAGTGGACGCCCCTAGCGATTCACAGACTACATCTAGCAGTTATGCAGGTGGTTGTTTTAGTCTGGCAAGATTAATGTCAGGCCCAGTCAAGAACGACACATGGAGTTACTTCTGAATAGCCCTTTTTATTGTGTTCACTTGTAGACAGAAATGGCAGACTAAAGCAATTACCAGCATAATTATTAGATACACTGTGAATTGCTAGGGGAGTCCACCTTCACCCTTGATTCCAAGCTCTGCTGTCTCTTTGCTCTCTGGGAAACAGCCCTGTCCTGTGACTCTGCACTACATTTCACCACACATATCCAGGAATACAATAATAAGAAAACCATTGCTATAACTTTTGGAAATGTTTCTTGCACCAAATTCTCTTACCGGATCCTCATCATTTTCCAATAATCTTCCGTTTGCTTTGACAATACTTCCTGTGATGAACTCGGCATCTTTGATATCATTGCCTGCTCATAAAGTACAGAAATTGGAGCTGCAAATTCATGAAAAAAAATACCAGCCTTAGATTTGTTGCCATTTTTCACTTCAAGTCTGCATTCCCTGCTTTTAGTGAAAAGTCCTGGATCTATCCCATCCATTTCCCAAATGGAATGGGACATCTCAGCACTGCCATCTTGCCAAGGCCATATCGCCAGGGGCATCTCTGAGCTGCCATCTCAGTATGGGACATTGCCAGGGGAAACTTGCTATGGGATAACTTGATGAGCCTCATGCAGCAGGTCCCTTTGTGGAGAAGGAGTGTTGTAAAGTAAGGCAAGGAAACCTCAGAGTTGCCATTTTCAATCTACAATGGAACTTAAATTAGGGCTTCCCGAGTGACACTTGCACTGGAATGCAGTAGGACAGCAAATGAAGATATGAAGATGCATGAAGATGCACAATATTTAGAAAGGAAATCCCTTTGCCATTGGCTGATACAGGAAGCCAAGGGATGGCAGGTACCATTTGCATAAAGCAAGCAAAGAGATTTGCTAGATACTGCCTTCTTCCCCTGCTGCAAACCACTTGTTTGTCCCAACAGAAGTCCTTTAGAATCTGTCTGGTTTCTTGAATAGATTGTGACAGGTTTGAGCATTGATATGGGAGGTATAAAGCATCTTATGAACATAATATGAAGAGAACAAATGAAGAGCCAAGGCTTCCAACTACTGAGAAGAGAATTTCCTAGTCTACAGAAGTACACATGAATTCTTGTCTTAGGATACTAGCTAGGTCTGGACTGGACAATTGCAGACAATTATGCAAATTGTATGCATAAAAATACATACACACATGCACATATTGTATGTATGTATGTGTGTGCGTTTATACACATAAAAACAGTTTAGAATCAATTGCTGTTAATTTAGATACACAGTGTAAACTTCTAAAACTTACTGATTGTAGCACTTAATGCTTAGATACTTCTTAATTTCAAGAAAAAGCTCAAATTATGAAAACCCTGATTTTAACTATGCTAGGACCCATGAAACTCACTTTCCAAAGAGATCGATTTTCTATACTTTGAAATGCCAAATTAAAATTTCACACTCATTTTTAATAAATGTACTGCAAATTTCAAAGCTGAACATTTACAAGATTTCCTGAATAGTTTCCAGGATTTTTAAATAATTGTTAATAATTCCGTATCCTTTTTAAATGACACACAATGTTAGAATTTGAAAAAGACTAATAAAATGGAAGGAAATACTATACAGAATATGAATAATAATTAACTCCAGAAGGGAAGATTTAAAAACTTTGAACATTAAATTCTTACCTCTACTGCAAAAGTCTGAGGATTCTTCAAGACTGGGAAAAGACTGCAATAAACACAAACAGAAGATCTCTTGAGTCAGTTCATGTAAATTGACTATGGGACAAACTGGAAAGCTTATTTTTTTTGCTAGACATCTGATGGCACTTATTAAAATGTTGCATGATAATGCCTACATCCAATTAGGCTTAAAAACCAAGTCTGCTTTCCCCCCCTACTTCCCAGGCTGTTAAATAAGGGAATATTTTAGCTCTCTTGCTATTTCATTTTTATGTCAATGATATGGTAGAAAGAATAACTTTGTGAGTTAGATGGACAGTCTCTAAATCTGATAAATTGTTGTGGCCCGACAGCGGCCAGTGGAGCTGGCAGCAGATCCGGACAGTGAGGAGGATGGGGAGGAGCATGGGCCAGTCCTGGAATCTGGGGAAGGCTCTGATGAGTGCTCTGCATCGGAGGCAGAGATAGGGCCAGGGCTGTCTGACAGTTGTCAGCTGCCTTCGGAGTCAGACATCAGTGAGGCAGAAGAACAGCTAGAGCCTGTTCCCAGTGTGCACATGCGCAGAGTTGCCAGATGAAGGAAGAAAACATGCAGACACATAGAAAAGAAGCACCATCAAATGTCCCTTAAAAAGTAATACAATCAAATGCTTCGTGCAAGATAGAAAAACACCCCAAAACTCCCTAGGAAAAAAAAAGACAAGTGCTGGTGATAGGAGATTCAATTCTCAAGGGAACAGAACTGCCATCTGTAGACCAGACAGTCTAACCAGAGAGGTATGTTGTCTCCCTGGAGCTACAATCAAAGATGTGGCTGAGAACCTAACAAAAATAATAAAACCCACAGACTACTACCCCTTTCTATTACTACATGTAGGGACAAATGACACAAAAAAGGACTTGAAAACAATACTGAATGATTATGAGCAGCTAGGCAAGAAAGTCAGGGACTTAGGTGCACTAGTAGTTTTTTCATCTGTCCTGCCAACGAAAGGACAACATCCGGTAAGAGAACAAAGAATGCTAGAAGTGAACCACTGGCTAAAGGGTTGGTGTCACAAAAAAAACTTTGGATTCCTGGACCATGGTCTATACTATCTCCATGATGGGCTTCTGGCAAGGGATGGGTTGCATCTCACAAAGATTGGGAAGAATGTTTTCGGAAAATGACTGGCTCAACTTATCAGGAGGGCTTTAAACTAAAATTGAGGGGGGAGGGTGACCAATCTTTAGGATCTCCAGGATCTTCCAAGCAAAAACACCTAGAAAGCAAGTCAAATAATGAAGTAAAGAGGGATGGGAAGGAAGACAAACTCAAACACCAAATAAGAGACATAGGAAGCATACCCAGTGCCAGACATAAAGATCTCAAGTTCCTATGTACAAATGTGCAGTCTGGAGAACAAACAGGGTGAACTTGAACTACTAATACATGAAGGCAGATATGATATAGTTGGAATAACAGAAACTTGGTGGGATGAAACCTGTTAGGTTTGCATGAAGAGACAGACGCGGAGTGCTTCAAGCTCTTTGTTTATTAGTGACTACAGCTCAGAACGAACCCACTTTGGCTGGTCTGCGCTGCTACTTATAGCCAGCAGCCGCAGTTGCCAGCCAATCAGAGTGCAGGGTTTTCCTGCACTTTTTAAACCAATCATTTCTTACATTTTACAAGAACAGTTCAAACTAAACCAATGACTTTAAACCTGCATACATAACAAAACCCATGACTGGAACATACTGATAGAAGGATACAAACTGTTCAAAAAAAACAAAAACAAAACCAGACCTCATAAAAGAGGAGGTGGAGTTGCACTGTATGTAAAGGACCACTATATTGCTACAGAAATGTATGAAACCAAAGACGAAAACCTTCTAGAATGTATATGGGTCAATATAAAAGAAAAAAAGAATGACATGACCATAGATGTATACTATAGGCCACCCAAACAAACAGAAAAAATAGATGTCCTTTTTGCCAACCAACTAACAATTATATGCAGGAAAAACACTATAATAGCAATGGAGAACTTCAATTACCCTGATATCAATTGGAAAACTAATTCTGCACCAAGTGAGAAATCAAATAGGGTTACAAAAAGATGTTGAGACTCTAGAAAAAGTGCAGAGAAGAGCAACCAGAATGATTAGGGGACTGGAGACTAAAACATATGAAGAACTGTTACAGGAACTGGGTTTAGCTAGTCTAGTGAAGAGAAGGACCAGGAGAGACAGGATAGAAGTGTTTCAATATTTGAGGGGCTATCACACAGAGGAAGGGGTCAGGCTATTTTCTAAAGGGCCTGTAAGCCAGACAAGGAATAATGGATGGAAACTGAACAAGGAGAGATTTAACCTTGAAATAAGGAGAAATTTTCTGACAGTGAGAACAATCAACCAATGGAATAGCTTGCCTTCGGAAGTTGTGGAAGCTTCATCACTTGAGAGTTTCAAGAAGAGATTGGACTGCCATTTTGTCAGAAATGGTGTAGGGTCCCCTGCTTGGGCGGGGGGTTGGACTAGATGACCTACAAGGTCCCTTCCAACTCTGTTAATCTGTAATCTGTAAGGGAACAGCTGAGGAACAAGGGCTGACCTGGGAGTAAACCCACAGGTGGGCCGGTGAACGGCCCCTCCCTAGAGTATAAAAGAGGAGTAGAAAGGGAGGGCTTTGCAGGAAACAATTAGTTCATTCCAGCATGCTTGCCAAGTATTGCAGCATCTGAAAGATATAGGCCTGGCCCCTCTCCAAGCCTGATAAAGGTTTGTAATTGGGAACTATCATGAAAGACTGTTGTGCTGGTTATTAACTATCAAAAAACAAGAAATATGGCCTTTTCAAAGGGATCCTCTAAATACAGACTTAGGATGGCAAAATAATGATACTGAAACTGAATAAATTAAAACCTTCAGGCGACCCTTCTCCTTCTCCTCTCACGACCAGTGGCTGTGGCAGGGCCGGGAGGGTGCACACGCATGGGGAGACCCTCCTCAAGCAAGCAGCCGCCCGCCCTGTGCCTTTTTTGCTGTGCTTTGGCACTTGCTTGAGGAGCATCTCCCCGCATGTGTGCACCCTCCCAGCCCCACCACAACCACTGGTCATGAGAGGAGGAGAAGGGTGGCCCAAGGACGCTTCCACTGCGGCTCGTAATCATTGTTCAGCCAGTCTGGATTCCAAAAAGAAGAAATGAAAGAAGTAGCGAAGAGCACCAAGGAGAGCTTGCTGGCTTGGCCCAGCCATGGCTTAGAAAGAGGGAGAGAGGGAGAGGGGGGGAATAGGCGGCTCCGGGAGGCAGAGAAGCAGCCTGGTTGAATCCTGTTTCTCTCTGCCACCCAGAGCCGCCTGTTTCCCTATTGGAGGGGAACTTGCAAACTTTTTGCTGTGCCAGGAAAGACTCTCTTGCTTTCCCAGTAGCAGGAGAACACGTGCCTCTCCACATGTTCTCCGGCACAGGGAAATTTAGCTCGGGTCCCCATCAGTCTGCATCTCACCCCCTGCCTGGATTCACTGCAGCTGCTGGGCCTTATCTGCTGGGGGTTAGGGTGGCGGGCGGTGGCAGCAAAAGGCAATTGGGGGGGTGGGGGAAGGCGACTGGCAGTGGCAGGTAGGTGACTGGGCCCTGGAGCTTGCACAGCCTCACTCACTCAGGGAGATCAGGCAGGGCCACAGCTGAAGGCATGCAGCAATGGCTGGCCTGGCGGGTGGGCAAAAGCAGGCTGCAGGCAATGCCGTGCATGCACATTAAGGACTGACTGGGCATGAAGGGGAGGGGCAGGTGGAGAGGGGCGGGACCAGCCAGTAGTGCGATTTGCCAGTTCTCCAAACTGTGCAGAATCATAACAACCAGTTCTATAGAACCGGATAGAACCAGTAGAATCCCACCCTTGCTAGTTCCATAAGAGCTGCTGTTGTTATTACTTGTTGTTGTTGATGATGATGATACTATCTTAATCCTAAATTGGAAGGATGGAAACTCTGAAATATTAGTGTCACCTGTAATTTTAGAATGTTGTTGAGAAATAAAGAAGTTATTATGAGCCATGGTGGAGCTTCTGCTGACTGCCAGCTGCCTGAAATTTGGCAGTTCATATCTCACCAGGCTCAAGGTTGACTCAGCCTTCGAGCCTTCCGAGGTGGGTAAAATGAGGACCCAAATTATTGGGGGCAATATGCTGACTCTGTAAACTGTTTAGAGAGGGCTGTAAAGCACTGTGAAGCAGTATATAAGTCTAAATGCTATTGCTATTTGCAATTCTCTGACATAGAAACTCATAATTTAAAGATGCCTAGTATAAAAAGCCAGCATCAATATGCGTGTAATTTGTATATAATTTTAAAAGAATATTAATCTATGATTAGGGTTTTTTTTTACTTTTTGTACTATGTACTTAGAACTAGAACAGAAAATCAGAATCAAGCAAAGCATAATTCAGTGGTTGGGATATAATTATAAACTATGATTTGTTACAACAAAATAGAACACACACAAGACTTCAGAATGAGCTAACTACTACTGTAACAATAATATGGTTGCTATGGTTGTTGTTTTTTGTATAAGTGCATAAACCTAGGTAATTTAAATTATTTAAGAATTAAGGAGTTAAAATTCAACAGCAGAAGGCTTCCATTTTACTAGAAGAGGCTGGACTGAATTTTTTCTTATGGTGAGAAGTTGGCTTTGGAGGATTTAAATAGTTGAAAGTGGGATTGTGAAAAGGTTTTCTGCTAAAAAAAATCTGGCCTCAAAATAATATGCTTTAAACTCTGAAATACTATTTTAAAAAGATAGAAATCTAACTGAAAGTCCAATGGGCTTATTTTTGGGCAGTTTCTGGGCTAATAAACTGTGGTCTATTTGGTCTCCTGATGCTTCACCAGCAACCCTCACTGGCATCTTCAGAGATGAAAGTGCTCATTGCCACTGGGTTGACATTGGGCATGGAAGTCTGCACCCACTTATTGAAAGTATTGCAAAACTTTCCAATGATTGAACAAATAATCTGCACTCATGTTGTTACCTAGTTTGGGTAATGAAACATCTACAACAAAACAACCAAGCTCAGAGAGCACCAAAAGATGCTTATTTCAACCCTGAGCTACAAATATTCTCCTTTATTGGCAACAAATCATCTGTTTCACATCTGAAACAGAAATTTCTGATTCAAGTTTAAAACATTCCACTCAGATCATGCCATTTGCATTTGTCCATCAAGTTTCAATAACCCTTGGGGGGCAGCAAACAGTGTTGTGGGACAGAAGCCACGTGTAGCCTGTCTGCAGGTAGTTTCCTCTTTCACCCCAGCTGGAACTGTAAAAAAGTCACAAGGAAAGAAGCACATTTCTCACCATAACCAGCTTGAGAAGGTCTGCTGCATTTTTCTTTTCCTGCTCTGTTCTTGGTTCTTTAATCATTCTTTCTTCCATCTCATCTTCTTGCTTAATGATTTTGTCAATGTATTCCTAGCAATGTAATAAGTAGGACATGCTACTTGATCAATTCCTGTTAATTCATTTCTTTAAATAGATTTGTAAGTACAGACCAAATTTTCACATCTCTTTTTATGCCTTCCATTGTTCTTGTTTTTCTTCATATTTCATGTCTCATTTGCTCTGAATTACATTATAACAGTCTGTTGTCAAAATTGTTTGGGTAGAAATTCACAAGGCATTTTAGAGTTTTGAACATCTTTTAAATACAAATTTTGCATTTCTGCATCCTTCCAGAATAATTTGGGTGTTCAAAAATCAATGCTTGATTTTTATGGTGAACCAATACATCCAAAGTCATAAGCACAAATTCTATTCTGCTAATAGAGGAAATAAATATATGAGAACACGAAGAAATTATGTTGGATTTTTGCAATATCTACACACACTTTTATCCATGCCTAAATCTTACTGTCTGTCCCAAATATATGCTCATCTCTGTTCTGATATTTCAGCAAATCCCACCCCATCTTCTATTTGCCCTGTTGTCACACACCAAAGCTGCCTTCCTTTGTCATGTTCACCTGACTCCAGCTCCTTACATTAAGCTGGCATTCTTCCCACCCTTTCACCCTTTAGATTACACATTATGGTTTAAATATCTTTTCAGTAGTTTCTTCCTTTACTCATAAAAACAAATCATTTCTTATTTCTAAGGGATACATGAGTCACTTATTTACATATTGGCAAACTTCACTTTACCTTGACAGAAGCTTGCAATCTGTATCTTAATTCATCACTGACTAGCTCATACTGGATTAGTCGACGAATTTGGAGCACATTTGGACATTTTTTTATAGGTGCAGGAGAAATTGCTAATTCTTTGGACTCAATGCATAGGCCTTTCCATGCATGCATTCCAAATGGAGGGCAGGAGTCTTTCTCTGAATCCAGATGACAAAGGAAAAAAGGAGAGGGATAATTCTATTGAACTTTCTTCTACACAAAATGTTCAGTAACTGCATATGATCAAATCAAATGTCAGCCAGAGACAGAATGCTTGCTTTTTTCAGAACAGGAATTATATCTCAATGTAAGTAAATTTAGAAAACTGAAATTACAACCAGTCCTCACCACTGCAATAATGGGATTGGCAAATTTATTGCAAGTGGCACAGTAATTAAGCATGATATCCTGTGACTACACGATGGCAGTTCCAGTTGTGACAGTTAAGTGAACCACCACAGCTTGTAAATGCAATGCCATGTGACCACAACTTGTGACTTCTTGCATGCTTTCTTTGCTTAATGGAAGCTGGCTGTTAAGGTTACAAATGATGATCATAGCTATAGCACTTTGATCAATAGCAATAGTGCTCATGTGACAATGTGGTTGCCACAACTTTGAGGACTGGTTGTATTTCTCCCATTTTCAGCATCATTGTAAGTTTGAACAGTCAGTGAACAAGTGGTTCTTATGCAGGGTGGGATTTAAAATTTTTAACAACCGGTTCTGTGGGCATGGCTTAGATGGTGGGGCGTGGCTTGGTGGTCATGTGACTGGATGGACATGGCTTGGCGGTCATGTTATTGGCTGGGTGTGCCCAATTCAATATCACTCACATCGAGGCACGCATCTCCTTGCCTGACCTCTCTCATGACTGTGGGGATGCTGCAACAGTCATAAGTGTGAAAAA
>CM019149.1:195564615-195600018 GCA_009733165.1 Naja naja
AGATGCCCTACGTACGGTCACTCATGCACTCATCATTCCTGTCTGGACTACTGCTGCTCTCTTACATGTGGCTGCCCTTGAGGACCACCCAGAGGCTTCAACTTGTCCAGAATGCAGCGGTGCGGGTTGTGATGGGAGGATCCCGATACTCTCATGTTACACCCTCCTGCATGAGCTGCACTGGTTACCGGTTGCCCTCTGGGTGAGATTCAAGGTGCTGGTGGTGACCCATAAAGTTCTGCATGGCATTGGACTGGGTATTTGCAGGAGACCCTGCTGCCAATAACGGACTTCCCGGCGTCCCGTGCTCCCGACAGGGCAGGGCCTCCTCAGGGTGCCATCAGCCAGGCAATGCTGGCTGGCGACTCCCGGGTAGGCCTCTTCTCTGTGTGGTGCTCACCCTTTGGAACCAGCTGCCCCTAGGGTTCCGGTGGTCCCTGACCTCGATCTTTCCGCCATGGCCTAAAAACCTGGCTGTTCCAACTAGCCTACCTGGACTGAAGGAGGGGAGGGTCTTTTTAGTGGTTGTTTTTAATTTAACTGATTTATGAGATTTTTGGTTTAATTACTTTTAATATTTATATTGTATTTTTTAATATTGTAAGCCGCCCTGAGTCCTTAGGGAGATAGGAACGCATAAATCTCATAAATAAAATAAATAATGAAAGAGAAAATGTATTAAAATTGATATTGTCATTCTATCATCATGGAGGGAGGGATTTCTCTGTTATTAATCTGTTCCAAAGGGAGAGGAGACCTTCATTTCCCATTTGAATCTCATGCCTCTCAGCTTCCACCTTTTCCTTCAGAAAAAAAATAAGCATTATCATGTTTCAATTTCCTATATTTGTCATTCTGTTTGTTTTTAGATTTTTCACTTTCCATAAAGCCCCATTGGCTGCTTCAGTTTTGTTTTTGTTTTGTTTATTCACATTTATATGCCGCCCTTCTCCGGAGACTCAGGGCGGCTTACAATCTTTGGAGCACAACCCAATGTGCTCAGCAATAGCCTTCATTCTATTGTATATGCCTGCTTAATACTAGGGCTTTTTGGCCCCCCCGCCCAAGTTATTTTCTATCTAGTTATCATCTGTCTATAGCTATGTAAATAAATGTATTATTGTAACCATAGGTCATAACATAATAATGCTAAAAAATGACAATAGAACAGTGAAATTATTGTCTACAATCTCTTTACTCACCGATTTTTTTTTGCAGGTATATTTTAATTCTTTAGTCCTTTTACAATTTCTGCATTTTCAGGAAAAAAATCATTTATAATGAGCAATCAACATTCTAACAACAACAACATTCTAACAACAACAACAGATAGACAAAATTACTATCAATCAATTGCAAAAGGCAGTTTTACTTGGAACATCTTATTATCCTGTGACGATATCTTTAATACCATCAAACATCCACATCTGCCTAACGCAGGAGATAGGTGGTAGATAGGACTTGATAGGTGGACAAAAATGTCACATCTAGTCTAAATATCTGGCTGATTGTGATGAACCTTAACGATAATACTGGTAATACCTTTTTCATAAAATAACAATACCAAATATTAGTGAGTCATTAAGTCCCCTTGCATTTAAAATACTATTCAAATCACCTCTTAAGTCAAGCACCTAACAGAGATCTATTAATACATAACTACATATCAACAAAAGAGCTGACCATTGGAAATGCCCATCAATGTGTCAACAGAAGATTATGATAATGTTAAGATTGCAACACATGTGGTAATGTCATTATGCAAATACTGCCATTATCTACTTCTGTCCTGAAGCATGTACTGGTAAGTCATGACAGTTACAAGATAAATATGTCACACGTTTGCCTTCTCTTCCGTTCAATTGAAAACCTTTTGCTATCATTTGACAAAGTCTCAGGTGTGCGGCTTTTCCTTTTTATAACACATTTTAATAACTATTTCTGAAACATTTGTTGTCCACAATTATTTACATATTTATAAACTATATTTTTCATTTTTCTGTTATATTACACTACCATCTAGTGGCCTTATATAGCATTTCCTTTTCCTTTTTTGTATTTGATCTATTTTGTTATTCTTAACATAGAAACAATGTTTTTTAAAAAATATTTTCCATATCAGAATTTAAATATTAATATGTTGCATGGTCAAATTCTTTGCTTTCCTTTTCTGGATATCATTCTTGTTGATGCGCGCATTACTTCTCACTGTATTACAACGGCTATGTTTTTGTCACTTGTAATATGGCTGTGAAAGCTGGACCATCAGAAAGATTAAACAAATAATTGATGCCTTTAAATTGTGCTACTGGGAAAAAATGGAAAAAACATAGGAAGCAGTAATAATGAAGCTAAATATCAGACATTTTGAAGACATGATGTGAAGGCAACAGACGTTGGACAAAGCCCTAATATTTGGAAAAATGGAAGGCAATCAAAAATTATACAGACGGACAAGGGGGCTAGATTGTATGACCGATGACATAAGAATAGGCTTATAAAGACTCAGAGAAGCAGGCTTGGTGAAATGATGTGGATCAAGAAAGGAACATCAGGGACTTCCGGTGACGCCTCGGTGTGGCGAGGTAGGGAGAAATACTTCTGCTTCTCCCACCTCGGGTTTTTCCGTTCTAGAACAGCCGTTCGTGGCAGGGTGGGTCCAATTCGAACACCCTTGCGAGGAGGAAAACTTGGAGCCGGTTCGGGAAGTGCGATCCCAAAAGGCAAAGAAGAGTTCCCGAAGTTCTGAACGGAAGAAGCCAGCGCTGTCAGAGCTGGCCCGAAGACGGGCGCGCCATTAGCGGAAGCTGAAGGAGAAAGTTGCTGATCGAAAAGATCTAAGGAAGCTTGGTGAGAAATTATAAAAGACTGGAAAAACTACTTTGTGGGGATTGTTAAAAGGATTGGGGCGAAAGCGGAAAAAAGCGGCACAATCTTAGTGACTACCCCACGAGAAAATAAAGTGGAAGACGAGGTTAGAGTCCTGCAAAGAACAAGAAAGTTAATCAGAAAGTGAAAGTCCTGTGGAAGAGAGAAAGTACTCGGTGAAAAGAGGTCTTGTCCAACTGGAGAAAGTGCGTTGAGGTTGGAAGAGATCTGAGAACGAAGTGGGTGACAGGTGAAAGAGCTACTGGACAGCGGGCAATGTCAGAGTCCCTGCAGAGGTAGCCATTGCCATAGAAGAATCAACGGAAAAAGCCAGACCAGAAGGGTGATTGAACGAAAACACAGTGAGGAGAGTGCTAACGAGGAAAGAAAGAAGAAAAGTGGGAATTGAAAACTTGAAAGCTGGTAAGGACTTTGCGTGTGATAGGGTGCAAAGTAAAGAGTCGGCGTAAACTTTTAAGCACTTTAGAAAACGGACAGACTAGCGAATAAACAGAAAGCCGCAGAAAAGGGAAAGCTATAAAAACTAATTTAACTCAATCAACATCCCGAAACTTTCGCTGCTTACTAAAGGAGAAAAGAGAAAGGAAAATAGAACTTTTTCGGAAGCAAGGATCGACAGGAACGTGGACTAAACCTATCGGAGGGAAGACCATAAAGGAAAGTCCCACCATTGTGACATTGCATTTTTTTTTCTTCGGCGGCCATTGACATTAGAACAATTGGAAAACCTGAGTGAAGAACAGCAATTGAAAGAACGGAAGGAGTCTGATACAACGCTATACGTATATTATTGTATTTAATTTGTATTCTATTCCATATATTCTATACTACTTTATAATATACATATATATAGACATAGATAGATTTATAACATAAATGGGAAAAACTTTATAGGATTGCTATATTATTACAGATTGTTATAAGACGTTAAGGATTTTGAAACATTGATATTTATAAAGCCAATACTTAATTACATTTATTAACTTATTCTTAAGATAAGCAATTGATTTAAACTTTTCAACAAGAGATTATTGAGGATAGATAAGTAGTGATTTACATTAAGTATCTATCTTATACAGAACAATAAGATTTGATAGTCGCTTCTACCTTTTGCCTCTTTCTATATATATATACATATATTACTTTACTCTACTTGATTTGCTCTCTACATCCGGTTTTTTCTTTTCTCCTCTTTTTTCTCTATACTTTTTTTTCCCTTAGACTCTCTTTCTCAGATTATCATAAACTATATGCAAGAAATGTAATGTGATTTTACCCTCTGTCCCCCCCCCAAGACTATTAAGAAAGATATTTGACTTTAAAATCAACGGGAAAAAACAAGGACAGACAGCATCTCTGCTCCCCCCCTTTGGGCTAGATTTGATTGAGTGAAAATATTGGAATAGAGGGACCTCTAGTAGATGAAAATTGGAAATAAGACGTGGGGAAATATAAATAGAATCATTAAAGAACAGCAAAAGATAATAAAAGAAATGTCAACAGTAACTTCCACCATTACTAAAACAGGAAAAAGGAGTGACAACTGCAACCCCATCCACACCCACGGTGACTTCCTCCCAAAAAACAATAGAAGGGATGCTGGCCCCCGAGAAATCCAATACTCAGACTCCCTCCCAAACGATACAAAACACACTACAGACATTACAAAGCATGATGTTAACGATGCAAGAATCAATGATGAATAACCATGTGGAAAGTAAGAAAGAAAGAGAAGAGATGAGAGCAGAATTAAAAAGTGAACTGGGAGAGATGAAAATGAATTAAAAACTTTAGAGGGGAAAATAGGACAGTTACAGGAGACAACAAGGACAAATGAGGAGAAAATTATAACAATTACTAAACAAACAGACCAAACAGGGAAAAAGGTGGAAGCTATGGAACATAAAATTAAAGACCAATATAAGGAAACGACGAGGCCCTGACATATTTAGAAATGGACAGAGCCTCATACTATTTAAGGTTCCAGAATATACAGGAGGAAAGAGGGGAAAACTTGACTCTGTAATGGCAGAATTGTTGGCAACTATTCTGCAAAAGAAAGTGACCAGATGATACTAGAGATCGATGAGGCATATAGGTCTATACAAGTTATGCTAGAAGACATGGACTCCCACGGAGGTTCATGTCAGATTCGCTAGAAAAAGAGTCAGAGAGATAATTTATAGATTGACTAGAGAAGAGACAATAAAACATAATGGTAGACAAGTTATAATTCTGAAGCAAATTCCAAGGAGAGTGAGAGATCAAAGAAAGGAATACAGATTTCTCACAAATCATTTAAATAAAAAAAACATTTTATTCAGGTGGAACGATCCAGAAGGAATTCTAGTAACATGGGAAGGCAGAAGAACCAGAATTGATAATCTAGCGAAGGCTCAAAGATTCTATGAACAAACAGGAGGATTAGAGGAGGAATTGAGCAGTAGAGAAGAGTCGAGAAATGCAAGCCGTGAAGACCTAGAGTTCATGCGAGAGGAGAAGAGAGAAGGGAGGGGAAGGAGGGGACAGAGAATTAATGGTTTGTGAAGAAGGAAGGAGAGAAGAGACAGGAGTGAAGACTAGAGTCAAACAGCAGGTAAAACGTAATAAAGTTAGAAAAAGCGACCAAATGGGAAGGGGTATAAAATTAATATCAATGAACATCAATGGACTAAATAGTCCAAATAAAAGGAAAAAATATTCGATAGATTGGAAAGACAAAATGGGACATAATATGTCTTCAAGAAGTCCATATAAAAGAACAGGACAAAAATATTTAGAGAATAGAAAACTTGGAAAAGCATTTATGGCTTTGGCAGTGGAAAGAAAAAGAGGAGTAGTACTATATATAAAAGAGGATCTTAATGCAAAATTGATATACAATGATACAGATGGAAGAATATTAATGGTGGAAATAGAGATATACAACAAGAAAACTTTAGCCGTTGGAATTTATGCCAAATAAGAACCAAAAAGAATTTTATAAAAACTTATATGAGAAATTGATAGAAATTGGCAACCCGAGGATTTGTCTGATGGGGGACTACAATGCAATAACTGACAATAGGCAAGATTATGAATCGGAATGTAAACAATACCAAAAACGAAATACTTTACCAAAAATATTTTTGAAATGGTAGAGGAATTAGGATTGGAAGATATATGGAGAAAAAGAAATCCACAAACCACACAGTATACTTTCCACTCCAGCCCACACAAATCCTGGTCTAGAATAGATATGATTTGGATAAATAGTGAATTAAATAAAGAAATCTTTGACACAAAATTTTAACAAATATATGGGCTGATCATAACCCAATGTCTTTAATTTGGAAAGAAGGAGGAAGGAAAGGACGAAGATGGTCAGTAAACTCTCAGATCTTGAAAGAAGAAAATACTTGCAAAAAATTAGAGAGGAATTAACAAACTTTTATAATTTTAATAAAAAGAGGATACATCCTTACAAAACATGTGGGATACGATAAAAGCTTATATTAGGGAATATCAATTGCATATTTGTCAAATAGAAATAAGGAAAGATGGAAGAAACAAGATGAATTAATAAAAGAAATTGGAAAATTAGAGAACAAACAAAAAGAAATTTAGACAGTGAGCAAATTAAAGATGCACTAATACAAAAAAACATGAACTTAATATACTTGAACAAGAGGAACTCCTTAGAAAGTTACAATACACAAAACAAAATTACTTTGAATATGCAAACAAACCGGGAGATGGCTAGCATATAAATTGAGAAAAGAGGAACAGAAAAGAACGATACAATACTTAGAGAACGAAAATGGGGATCTTGAGGCTGATTTGGAAAAAAGAAAGAAATTGCAAGAAATTACTTTGAGGAATTATATAAACAAGAAAATGTAGAAGTGTCTAAAATAAAACAATATTTAGAGGAAGGAAATATACAGAAACTTACTGATGAAGAAAGAGAGCTGCTAAACAAAGAAATAACAATGGATGAATTAAAAAAAGCAATTCAGAAGCAAAAAAATAATAAAACACCAGGCCCAGATGGATACCCAAGTGAATTCTATAAAAGATAGGGGATATACTAAATAATACATTTTAGAAGTTTGTAACGAAGCACTGGGCAAAGCCAAAATTCCTAACACTTGGAAGGAGGCATACATAACACTGATACCTAAAGAAGAGACAAATAGTAACCAAATTAAAATTATAGACCAATATCGCTTTTAAATACGGACTATAAAATTTTTATGACAATTATGGCACAAAGATTAAAAGGAATTATTAGTGGAAAAATTAGTACAGATCAAAATGGATTTTTGCCGAGAAGACAAATTAGACATAATATAAGAACAATAATAAATATATTAGAATACTATGAAAGTCACCCGAGCAATCAAATGGCCCTAATCTTTTTAGATGCACAGAAGGCATTCGATAATTTGAACTGGGATTTCATGAAACAGCAATTTAATAAAATGAAGTTTGGACATAATTTTGAAGGAATGATAAATGCAATATATGACACCCAAAAGGCAAACATATTAGTAAATGGCGAGACCACCAAAATGTTCAAAATAGAGAAAGGGTCAGACAAGGCTGCCCCTTATCACCACTATTGTTCATTACAGTATTAGAAACACTATTAATTAGAATTAGGGAAATGAAAATATAAAAGGAGCGAAAATTAGAAATCAAGAATACAAAAGCAAGCATTGAGCGACATGGTATTTATAATAGAAGAACCTTTAGAGACAGGCCGATTTTAATGAAAGAAATAAATGAATTTGGGGAACTAGCAGGTTTAAAGGTAAATAGGGGAAAAACCAAATTACTAGTCAAAAATATAATAAATTCCAAACAAAAGAGGCTTGAAGAAATTATGGGGTTACAAATAGTAAACAAAATAAGATATCTAGGAATTTGGATAAGGGCAAAAACAATAATGCTATGGGAAGATAATTATATAAAAATTTTAGAACAAATTAAAAAGGATCTGGAAATCTGGAGCAAATTGCAAATATCCCTCTTAGGGAGGATTGCAACAATCAAAATGAACATACTTCCCAAAGTCTTGTTTCTATTTCAGACAATCCCAATATTAACAAATAAAAAGTTTTTTATGGAGCTGAATAAAATGACAATGAAGTTTATTTGGATGGGAAAAAGGGCAAGGATAAAGAGAAAATATCTCCAAGATGATAAAAGTAGAGGAGGATTGGGACTGCCAGATTGGGAAATTTACTACAAAGCCGCGATTTTGTTATGGACAAAAGAATGGGTAAAGCTAGAAAATAGGAGAATACTAATACTAGAGGGGCATGATCTACAAATAGGATGGCATGCACTCTTATGGAACCCGACGGACAAAGACAAAAACATACAACGAAACATATAATCGTAATTCATTGATTAAAAATTGGGCTGAGATAAGAAAGAAAAATTATACAAAAATACCAAGGTGGTTCTCAACAATGGAGGCAACCTTTAATCCAAATACAATGGATTTGAATAAAAACTTAAATACTATCAGATATTGGATACAGATGGAAAATTAAAAACAAAACAGGACTTGGAAACACAAGGCATATCAATAGATAGTTGGGTTTACTTACAAATTAAAACAAGATATAACAAAGACATAAAGGAATATGGGATAGAAACAAAGAATACAAATCTGGACAAACTACTCTTGGGACCAGAAGAAAAGTTAATATCCAAATTATATAAATTACTATTAGAACAGGAAAGAGCAGGACAACTAGTAAAAGGACCAATGGTAGCCTGGGAGCAAAATATAGGATACAAATTGGATCTAAATGATTGGGAAGAGATTTGGGAAGAAAATTTAAAATATACAGTGGCGTACAAAGAAAATCAATACAAAATGATGTACAGGTGGCATTTGGCCCCGGCTAGACTAGCAAAAATATTTCCCCAGGCAAACCCGAATTGTTGGAAGTGTCAGGATAAAATGGGAACCTACTACCATGTGTGGTGGACATGCCCCAAAATTAAAAAATATTGGACAGGAATCAAAAATTGGATTGAGGATGTGATGAACTGTGAGCTGGAGTGGAAACCAGAATTGTTTCTACTTGGAATGATAAAGAAAAAGCTTCCTCCAAAAGACAAATACCTGATTGCACACCTCTAACAGCGGCTCGAATTGTTTTAAGCAAAAATGGAAAGAATCTTCAATTCCGTCTATACAAGTAGTAATAAACAAAATGTATGAATGTGTTGAAATGGAGAGATTAACTCTCAAACTAAATGGAAAAGAAGATTCAGATTACTATAAGATATGGGAAAGCGTGGTACAACTGGATGGAACATAAAAACGAAAGGAATGGGAATGTTGGAAATTAGAGTGCTTTTTGGAATATTAGAATTTATAGAAAGCAGGAGATAGTAGAAAATAGGTGATGTAAGAATTTGAAAAATGAGATAAGAGAAAATTCTAAAAGAGGTCAAACCAAGCGAAAAAATGATCTGCAACTAGAATGTTAATATTTATGTCTTTTTAAAACTGTAAATAAACTTTTCTATAAATAAAAAAAAAAAAAAAAAAAAAGAAAGGAACATCAGTAGTGATTCAATTTCTGAAAAACACAATTATTTCAGACAAATATCAAATTGTGCATAAAAATGGATCTTTTTAATGCTCAGATGGACAAATGTGAAATTTGAATCTGAATTTGTAGCTGCTACAATTTTTGGCACACAAGTGAACATAGTAGAGTCTTAATTTTTCCCTTAAAATTTCCAGACCTGGTGGTGATTATCATATTTGGAACATTTATTTACTAACACCCCTTAGTCACTGAAGCCAGCTACAGTAGGTGATTTGGGGACAGACTCCTTTCTACACAAGAGTGGAAAGTAAAAAAAAAAAAAACCCTAGTAATCTGTTTTGGATGAGCAGATTACAGTCTAGTGAAGAGGCCTCTGTCCTGCAGGTTAATGGTATGGGAACATAAGAAACCTTGATTTGGCCTCCCTACTTCCTGCTTTATATTCAATGTCTACACTGAAAATATTTTTTGCTAGCAATTTTCCATTGCCTAGTGCATCCTGTTCATATTTTCAGTCCACTGAGATTAATAAACCAGTTAACTCAAAATAATGTAATAAGTCCTAAATTTATTTTGTTGTTTTAAACCAGGACCTCTCTGAGAAGGGGCTTATATTCACCTAAGAAGACTGTGGGAGGCCAAAGTATCACTTTCTGGATTTCAACAACAAACCCCCCTTAATTTTCTGAGAATTATTTTATGGTTCTTTTAAACTCTTCAGATCTGTTACTAACATGGACCTCCACCTGAGACCTGTTCTCATAACCAGTCAATCCAATTTGGGAATGAATTCTTCACATGGTGGGGAGCCAAGGTAGAAAGAAAGTTCCCTGTGAATTCTTCATGACAAAGAAATGGGAGAAAATAGATGGTCTGGCATGACTAGGATTTCTAACTGCCATTTGAGAAGGATTCAGAATACAAAGTCAAAGGTTTAATGGTGGTGAAGGCAAATAAAAAGCGTGATGAAAAAGGAAGAAATAAAGCTATTAATAATCACAGTTGGCCATTGGGATTATGGATTGTAATGATAAAGAAAGCTGAAAATATTCACAAAATACTCTGTGAATCTATCTGCCATTCATACTTCTACTGGAGTTATAGTCTCTGCAATATCAAGGCTGGTACTGGCTCTCAGATTTTTAATAAGGCTACCTTATTGACAGGTCTTCAGAATTAAGATGTTCATCTTGTATCACCTGATGTTTGTTGCTCTGTGGTCTCTGCAGTCTGTGTAGTTTCAAGGCCTGATTAGTTTTTACTGGCATCACCCATTCAAATGGCAGTAACGGTGTAGTAAAATTAGAGTCTGTCTTTGCGGATTCAGTGTAGGAAAAGATTGAAAGGAAAGCTCAGAAACAGCAATGTAAAGCTTTCCTGAACCAATCCCTTTGCATTTCAATTTGACAGGTCAACTATTATGGAGAAGATAAATAAGATAAGTAATGCATCTCTGGTGAAGCAGAAGTTGCAGTCTTGTGAAATTCTTAGAGAGTTAAACCTATTGAACTCAGTGGGATTAGTTTCTGAGCAAGCATGGACAATGTTAAAAACTAAAGGTACCTTATCAAAGGTTGTATGAAGCTGTTAGCTCTGCAGCCTTGGGCTGTGCCCTCACTTGCACTTAATCATGGTTCAAATAAGTTCTGACCACATATTTTTCTGTCATATCTCCATAACCATTGCCTTCATTCACATATATTGCCCATATATTGTCCTTTGCTGCACCAGTATTCCCAATTCTTTGGGAAAAGCTCTAATGTTGGGAAAGGTGGAAGAAAACTGAAGAAAAGGATGATCAGCAACAAGATATTTACCGGAGACCCTGCTGCCAGTGACTGTTTCTCATCGTCCTGTGCGCTCTCACAGATAGGGCCTCCTCAGGGTTCCATCAGCCAGACAATGTCAGCTGGTGACCCCTAGGGGTAGGGCCTTCTCTGTGGGAGCACCCACCCTTTGGAACCAGCTGCCCCTGGAGCTCTAGGTGGCCCCTGACCTCCGTTCCTTCTGCCAGGACCTAAAAACATGGTTATTCCAACTCGCTGACCTGGACTGAGGGTGGGCTATATGGGGAGTTTTAAGGATTGTTTTTAGTGTTTTAACTACATTTTGGGTTTCTGTTAGATTTAATTTCTTTTTAATTGTATATTTGTATCATTTTTATTGTACGCCGCCCCAAGTCCTTAGGGAGATGGGGCGGCCTAGAAATCCAATTAATAAATAATAAATAAATAATAAGATGAATGGAGCCAATTACTGTTGCAATGAGTGCGCCATTGGGGGACTTCAAAGAACAGGTTAGGTATAGATCATTATGCAGGAAAAATCTGTCAACCCTATGTGGTCATTAGGAGTCAAAAATGAGTTGATGATCCTAGTATTAAATTAATATTCATCCAAAGGCAGCACCAAGACCTGTAAAAGCTGTTACACTTTGTCACCTGTTAAACTCACCTGAAACTGACTGTTAGTGAAAACCAATTTAAACTCTTTTTATTTCCTAGTACTGGTAGTCCTCGATTTATTGAGCCTGGAATTTTGGTTGTAAATTTTTATGGTCATAAGTTGAGTCCTCATTCCATCTTATGATCATATTTATGATTAAACAAATCATGTGACTGTAACTCCCACCCCAGCTTATCTAATAGGCATTTCCCCCCACCTCAAAACATCAACATAGTCAAAAAAAGTAATCACATAACCATGGCTGCAAATGCAAGCTGGTTTCCAAGTGCCCAGAATGTGACCACATGACTACAGGGGAGGTACAACAGTTGTAACTTTGAGGATGGGTTGTAAGCAAGCTTTTTTGTGTGTCCATCCATGACCAGTTGTAAGTTGTGAGGACTACCTGTATATGAACTGTCTATATAAGCCTGCTTCACTATGTGCTCAGGGCTTTGCCTAGGCCAGTGGTGGCTAACCTTTTGGGGCTTCTCTGCTAAAAATTGCATGTGCACTCATGCTCGTGTGCTCGCATGCCAGCACCCAGAAGGCAATCACGCAGGGGGGGCCACGCCCTCTGCACATACACGTGCTCCCCCCATGCGCCCCACGCATCTCTGCGCATGCACGGGAGTCTCCCATACATCCCCTCCCCCCACGTATGTGGACCAGTTACCTGACAATCAGCTGGTGGGCGGGCAGCACACACGCATGCGCAATGGGGCTCTTCCAGGCGACCTCTTGTGTGCCACTTCCGGCATGCATGCCATAGGTTTGCCATCATGGGCCTAGGCCCTAGAGAATACTCTCAAATAGTTATTTGTGCACTTGATCAGGCTGTGCAAATTCTTAATAAAGGTACCCCGCTCCAGAAATTGTGTCCTGATTAAGTAGAGATGGATCTAAACCTCATCACATGGGGACTGAGAAGAGAGCTCCAGAAACTGATCTTTTTTTTTCTCTAGCAAGATTGGGAGGATTAGCCTACTAATTCAGGAGTATGGAAAGCCTTTGTGGTATAGCTAAGCGTGTTTGAAATAATCTGAGAATATGGATCACCTGAATACTATATACGAATAGGAGAATTATTAGACATTTCTGTTAAGGAGAATGATAAAATCCAAGACTGGAAACTGTACCCTGTATTCTGGAACTAGCTAAGAGCAGGAACTTCACAGAGCAATAAAGATAGGTAAGTATAATTAGGTAACTATAATTTCAGAGCAGAAATAACTTATATATACGAATGCAGAAGACCTCTCCCATGCAGAGAATTTAAATCCTGTAGAAGACAAAATTTGTAGCTCTGGTTGAACTGGTCCTTGGTTGCTCTCTGAGCTTGGTAGTTTGCAAGAAAATCAAGTTGAGTGGGCATCAAGGACCCCACATTTAATCATAGGTTTTTTTCCTAGGACTTACTTTTTTTGTCAATTGATACTTCAACTGTTCCATTTCCAAAGCCTTTGAAGACAGTTAAGAGAATGCTCATTTCCTTTACAACAATCTCTCCACCATTTCTTCCCCTTTCACAACAGCTAGATATCTCTTTGTACTGTGCAGAGTGAAAGGGATATGTTGCTTACTTACCTTAGCAACTTTGCAAAAATACTTCTCTCCTCTTCCCCCAAGCTGGTACATAAACAATCTGAATCATCTTTTATGCAGACAACATGAAGCATCCCTGGTCACTTTCTGTCTCCTTAATTAAGTTGAAAAACCCTAAAAGAGAAGATCTAGACTTCTATGGAGCAAAAAGATAGTATAAGACAAAAAGTCAATAAAAATCTTAACAAAGAGTATATAATTTAACAAGGGGTTATTAGGTTGCTATATAGATGTAATTATTTTGATCCAAGCCACTTGACCTGAAATATTCCAGTATAGTTTTGTTTTTTGCTTTAATCTGGCTATTGAGCTGCTGTGATAAGATGGGTCACATGCCAGATACAAGCCATTTATCAGGACTGTCTTTCTGTAGCCTGCATTGAAGAAAGAACCTGACGCCATGGGCTTGGCCTTATTCACTTCCATCTTAATCATAGGTCTCCAAACTTGGCAACTTTAAGACTTGTGAACTTCAACTCCCAGAATTCCTCAGCCATTTCAACTATGCTGGCTGAGGAATTCTGGGAGTTGAAGTCCACAAGTCTTAAAGTTGCCAAGTTTGGGGACCCCTGATCCAATGTTGTAGAGCCAATGTTGTGTCAAACTCACATCATTACAGTGGCATCATGTGACGTATTGTGACTCCCCCCCCCTTGCTAAACCAGGCATGGCCAGTGTGTGACGCATCCAACCCACAGGCCACGAATTTGACAGCCCTGTTGTAGAGTAAGGGTTTTATTTATTCTGCTACCATAAAAATAACACGAGTGAGAAACCAAACAACATACCATGGAAAATGAAGTCTTTGCAAGCTTGAAAACTGATGAATTTAATATGAACAACAGACATGTCAAGGGCTATCCATGTTACCTTGTGAGGTGTGCACAATAATACAGCCCTTCTCATAGCCATTTTATTTTAATCTACTGGAATTGTATACAGATCCTTTCCCGTAGAATCATAAGGCTGGAAGGGACATTCTTATTCAACACACTGCCCAAGGCAGGAGACCTTATAGCAGCGACCTCCAACCTTTCTGGCACCAGGGATCGGATTCAGAAGAAAAATGTTCTTTCATGGACTGGGGGTGAAGGAGGGGGATGGTTTTGCTCACAACCTAGAACCTGCACATGCGCAGATGAAGCTTTGCTCACAAAGCCACCATTTGTGCCGAACAGTTCCTTAATAGCCCGTGGACTGGTACTGGTCCATGGATTGAGGGTTGGGGACCCCTGCCTCATACCATCCCAGACAAATGAATGTCCAATCTTTTCTTGAAAATCTCCATGATGGTGATTCCAAAGTACGCTGAGGACAATTGCAGAACATTGGAAGATGGAGCATTTTCCTGTTTGAACCCAGCATCAGATAAATATTTTATCAGTCAATTCCTATGAAATGCAACCTGCACAAAACCAGAATAATTCAGAATATGTTGAATAACTGAATGAGGTATTTAAGAAGGTATTATTAAAATGGCTATACCTGCTCCATAATATTTAGCCCACCAATTCTCTTGGAGACAGCTGTCCCCTTCCTTTTTCTCTCTCTCTCATGTATATCAGTATATGCCCAGGCAGCCTGAAGGCTCCCACTCCTCTGAGCAGCTGATCTCCATCTGGTTGCTTTCAATTCCTTCTCAGCTGTTAGGTGTCACCTATCAGTATTCCATTTTTGCTGCCAACCTCTGATCAGGATCATATTTCATTTTCTAGGTCTCTGGTTCTACTTTCATTGGTATAGGCAGTAATTGCAGCAGAAAACTTAGAAAACTGCTCATTGTATAAACAAATACTCGTTTTCTTTAGGTTATTCTTCTTAGGACAAGCTCAGCACTGAATTTTCTGTCTATTATTTAATTGCAAATACCCCGAACTTTTTAAGTACTACCCTGAGTTGGGAACTGATCGATCTCCAAGGCAATATTTATAATGACTTCATATTTTAAAATGTTTTTTATATTTGGAGTAGGATGAAATTAAAACAAATAAAATTAAGCTGAAAATACTATGATGTTCTGAAACTGAAATATATGTTACAGTCAGTGGCCTGTCTCTTCTTTATAGAATCCTGAGCTTCCACCATTTTGTCAAATAAAAATCAGATATTTGTACAGCCTAATATTAATTTAAAGAAGAGCATTCCTCACCTAGGCAGTAAAGTTGAATAATAAAAATAATGATACTGGAAGAAAAAAATTGCTTACCCATCACAAATATACAAAGATTGATAACAAATAAATAATTATCTGTTGTTACAAATAAGTCCAAGTAGAAAAAAATATCAGAAAAGAATGTACCAGTCCTGGAAAGAAAAACAGCCAGAATCAGAAATAACAGAACAAAGACTAGATGTGGTAGAATGTAGTCTGTAATCCCAGGAGAGGCTGCCTCCAAGAGGGCAAAGAGGCAATGGAGTTTGAAATGTTTGGAAGGCAGGAAGAGGGCAAAGATGGCCCCTTCCTAGCAGATCACAGAGTATAACTACAGGTATGCAGACAGTTGCTTTAGTCTGGCAAGATTTTGTTTGTAGGCAAACAACAACAATAAAAAACCACTTGGAATGAATTCCATTTGTTATTCTTGATTCTTCGACTTCACCTTAGCAGGTCAGTGTCAATTTACAATATGAAATAAAGTATTCATGAAAGGAAAATGGGAAAAACTACAAATGTCTATCAGGGCAAAGAAATCAAAACCTTCCAAAAGTAACTCAAGCTATAAAGGCAAACCAGGGGAATCAGCAGTAGAGGAAGCCAGCCTAGTTATTCAATTGTTTTCATTCCCAAACCAGGGATCACCTCATCTGCCTAAAAATGGAAAAGGGGGCATATAGCTAAAACAGATTACCAGCAAATAGCTCGAATCTGCAAGGATGAAGTCAGGAAACTAAGGTTAAGAATGAACTAAGATTTGCAACAAATACCAATAACAATAATGAAAAAGTTGCTTCAAACATGGAAGAAACAAGAAAAAGATTAAGGAAATGATTTGTCCATTAAGGGAAGGAGCAGGAAAAATTCACTGCTATAGAAAAAAAGTAGTAAAGAGTAGTAACTCTTGCTTCACTGTATGTTCATCTGGGACTTCTTCTGGCTTTCTCTCTCTAAGGGACTTATATTTGTGAATTATATTTCATTATTAAAGATAGGGTCTAAATTAAAAGAACTTTCTAGATGATCCCAAATGCCTTAATTCCTAATGGTGGAAATTCTCACATTGACCAAATTTTGAAGATTAAAATTATCATTGGAAAAAACCCTACCTTCAATTAAAGTCTTCTAAAGTTTTGTTTTCTAGCAATTAAATCTCCAGACCAAAGGCCAAACAATCATTCTTTTTTCAAATGTTCTTACTAATGTGTTCTGTCCCCATCTTGAAGTTTACAACATGTAAAAGGGGGATTTCTGAGTCTGAATTTCTACTGCAGAAAATAATTATGAGATAGTACATAGCAGTCCTGATATATTAGTCTTTAAAATGTAATAAAATTCTTTGTTGTGATGACCTTCACTTTGATCAGCTGAAGGATATAGCACTAGATGCTAAGGAACAGTTTGAATAAGGAGTGGCCAGAAAAGGGCCAGCATGGGAAATAAAAGATGAGTGGGAAACAGATGGGCTTAGTATGATGATGGTTTAATTCAGTTAGTAATAGCACAGATTGGCATGATTTAAGCTGCATGGAGAGACACAAATGAGTTAGAACAACTTTAGTAGAAATTAGATTTATTTTCTAAGTTATCTCAGGGTCAGTGTTGTTTCCTTTCTCTTTGCTATATGTTCCTGAATTTTAAACATTCTAGAATTCTAGAAGTCATACATGGCATACTTTCCCTATCTTGTTTTCTTCTGTTTCTTTATTTTCATTGATATTTCATTGTTCTGTTTCTTACATTTCAAATGTAAGGCATTTCACAAAGTAGACCACAAGCTATTTCTTGGTAAACTAAAAAAATGTTGGATAGACAGCATCATCGTTAGAAGGATTTGTAACTGGCTGACAAAGCACACTCATCATGTAATTCTTAAGGGAACCACATTAACATGGAGGAAAGTAAGCAGTGGGGTACCCCAAGGTTCTGTTTTAGACCCAATACTCTTCAACATCTTCATAAGCTATTTATATGAGGGAGTAGAGGGAAACTCTTCAAATTTGCAGATGACACTAAACTGGTAGGAACAGCCAACATCCCACAGGATAGGCTCAAAATCCAAATTGATCTCGACAGACTTTAACTCTGGGCCCTATCTAACAAAATGAAATTCAACATAGATAAAAGTAAGGTTTTACACTTAGGTAAGAAAAACCAAATGTACAAGTGCAGACTAGATGAAACCTGGATCAATAGCAGTAACTGTGAGAGGGATCTTGGAGACACTCACTTAAATCTTAAACAGTCATTTAAATATGATCAGCAGTATGTAGCAGCAGCCAAAAAAGCCAATGCAGTCCTAGGTTGCATTAACAGAGGGGTAGAAGCAAGATCATATGAAGTATTAATACCACTTTATAAAGTCTTAGTAAGATCACATTTAGAATATTGCATCCAGTTTTGGTCACCATGTTATTAAAAAAGAAGTTGAGACTCTCGAAAGGGTGCAGAGAAGAGCAACAAAGATGATTAAGGGGCTGGAGACTAAAACATATGAAGAACAGTCACAGGAATTGGGTATGTCTAGTCTAGTGAAAAGAAGAACTAGAAAGAAACATAATAGCAATGTTCTAATATTTGAGGGGCTGCCACAAAGATGAGGGGATCAACCTATTTTCCAAAGCACCAGAAGGCAAGACAAGAACCAATGGATGGAAACTAACAAAGGAGAGAAACAACCTAGAATTAAGGAGAAACTTCCTAACAGTGAGAACAATTAACCAATGGAATGGCTCGCTTTTAGAAGTTGTGGATGCTCCATTACTGGAAGCTTTTAAGAATAGACTGAACAGCCACTTGTGTGAAAAGGTATATTGAAAAGGCATATGTCAAACTTGCGGCCCATGGGCCGGATGGGTCACTTGCTGGCCTTGCCCCCGCCCGGTTTAGCGAATGGGAAAAGTCCCGATACATCACATGATGATGCCATGATAATGCAAGTTTGACACCCCTGGTAAATAGGGTCTTCTGCTTGAGCAGAGGTTGGACTAGAAAACCTCCATGCTCCTTTCCAACTCTGTTGTTCCTTTATTCTGTTTCCAATCATGAGTTACATAAAATAAGCAGACTTGTAAATATTACGCTGGTAACAGTTGGCAGTTTCACATTTTGGGTTTTTTTTTTTGTAAGTTTGGATAATTTTGTTTACATTTTTGTCATGTTGGCTCTTTTTCAGGTTGGTTTTGATCGCTTGCCTATTGGAGGGCACAGTGTAATAGTGGTTGGCCTAAGAAAGAGAAAAGGAAAGAACTGGTCCTTTTAGTTCCTTCCCATCAGCTTCCTAATCAATTGGATGGGGGTAGAGCTGCAGGGAACATAATTTGCTTTCTCTTCTCACCTGAAAAGGCTTCAGATGTTGGAAGCACTTTTAAACTAGATTATCTGCTAGTGGAAAAAGCAGAAGAAATTTGTGGTGGAGATCGTAACAGTTTTCCTGTAAAGGCAAAGACATTCTTGAATTACCGGTATCTATGACTCTTGAAGACTATAAAGATACAGCAACACAATTATTTCTTCTTTCCTGTGTAATTTTAGAATCTATTCCTTATGCCTCATGCCTGCCTTTCTTTTGTGCTCACTTTTTTTCATCAGTGGATACTAAAGAACCTGGTAGGAAAACAGAATGGTTTAAAATAGGAATTTGTGCATTTCTTTTTGGTTGCATCCCAGATTGGAGATATTTTGTGGCTGCCTGAATTGAAACACGATTCCTAAAGAGATCAAAAACAAACCTGGACCTTCATGAATAATCTGATGCTGAATAGCAATAGCAATTTGAGGCTGAATAGTAGACACCATGTCTGCCAAAATTTGCAATTTTGCTTTTGTTTTCAAACCATAAATACCAGGGTGTAGGGTTGAGGAGAGATGTTGAGTGTAGTAGTGGAAGTTTGGGCAAAATAGCAGAAGTCCCATAGAGCATCAGAAATAAATATGGCAGACGGATAGCTAGATTAGCTTCAGTTCACCTCACCCATCTTTATGGGAAGACAAATATTTGGATTGTATCAACATGAATCAGGATCTGTGAATATTAGCTGTATCATTAACAGATTCCATCAGGCTGAGAAAGTGGCTTTAGACTGGGAGGAGAAGTTCCAGTCTGTTCCATTGATCCCCACAATCTTCTTGAAACATGCCAGAAGGTTGTAGAACTATTTCCATTCAACACTGAAGATATTCAGTATTTTAAGAAATTACTTTATGAAGTTAGGGAAACAAAAAATGTCCTACTTTTAGCATCTATGCTGTCTTCTACTTGTTCTTCAGTTAGTTTGGTTGGAAATCTGTGTTTATTAGTGCTGTACTCAACTCTGGTTTTAAAACACATACAATGGAATGCCTTAAGTAATCCTTTCCTGCTCACTTATATCATACCTGTGCTATGTTTGTTCCAAAGTATTGCCCTGTTCTTTCACTATTGTAAATTTAACTCTGAATGTGGATAATTTTTCTTATTGTCAGTGTGGTACTCAGTATTAATGCTAGATTTATGCCTGTTTTTAAGTAAATCCTACTGAGCACATACAGTATAACACTTGATATATTTCAGCTTTTGAGTCGATGACATATTTGCATCTGCAGTCATTTCGGCTTCATTATGTTGCCTTCTGCCCTAACTATTTGATGCCATCTTTACAAACTTTGATACTCTGTCAATGAAGTAACCAACATGTAGCAGATCTTTTAAGATTTTAGTATGGTGCCTCGCAGCTAGTAGAGAAACAATCTGTACCTAGCTGGAAACACTCTTTCTCCAGTGAGTTGTCTTGTTTCTGGATACTTGAATGGAGTACAGGTGGCCTCTCAGATGTGGTAATACCATACTCACTGGCATGAGGTATGTTTTTTCTTCCCTGTCTTTGGACTTTTGTAGATTAGATTAGACTTCCCCAACTCAGTGCTTTCCAGATGTGTTAGGTTCAGCATCCAGAAAGTTCAGTAATGACTATGATGGTTAGGGAATTCTTGTTTGCCTCTAGAGAACATCCACCCTAGACCAGGTTTTAATTTGGTTAACTCATTTTATTGATTGTCACATTCAAGCAAAGGTAGGATCAATAACACCCTGATGTTTTGTAGTGGTGCCAGAGGTATTTAGAGTTGACAGATTTTGGATTTCTGTCTTCATTCCATAGCAAAATCTTTACAATCTTCCAATCTTCCAGTCTTCACAGTTTGGAAATAGTTCAGGATTATTCATGTTTGGAATTTTTCTACCATCATCACTGCTCATTCCCAAAAATTATTGTCTACAGTCTGAACATTTTGTTTGCTTATGCTGATCAGCTAAATTTGCATTATTTCTTCTCTGTTCATCACTCACAAAACAAAATACCATTCTTGAAAAAATTATTCACTGTGGTTTTTTTTTCAAATTTCATCTACATGGAAGGTGCAATTATCTAATTCTGACACACAAACACTCCTAATTATATTAACTATTTAAAAGCTCAAAATTAAAAGGAGACAAACTTCTAAAATTCTGCACAATCAGAAAATTAGCACCAATCCTTCAGACAGAGCTATAAATGTCAACCAATTTAGTGCAAAGTTTTTATTGTTAAATGTCTATGGAGATTCTTAGTCATACAGGTCATGATTGTCCCAAAGGTGCATTTTCAAAAAGCAGCTGGACTTTCTTTGTTTTTCCTTGAAGATGGTTCATTTCTCATCCAAGGAACTTCTTGAATGAGAACTGAAGAACTGGATGAGAAGCAAAACATCTTCAAGGAAAAACAAAGACAGTCCAGTTGTCTTTTGAAACAGCACCTTTGGGTTGTTGTTGTTATAAAGAGGTAATGATTGCAGATGTCTGAAGATAATCACTTTGAGATTCAGCCCCAGCCTCCATATTGGTCTAAACTTGGACAACGTCCATATTGCACTAAATAAAACTGGTGGGGTTTCAGAACTTCTCAGTTAGGGTCAAAATAGAACCAGGTGATACAAATCTATTGAACAACCCCCAGAATGGAAGATAAAACTATGATTGGCAGATTCTATGGAATGAATAGCCATGGTTCCAGCTTCTTAAGTACAGATTTAATTATTTCTCTTAAATATCATATGCAAAAGGCTCAGACTTTGAAATTCCATCTTAAATGTGGGTCAGTCTTTAATAAGTTATGCTTAATACCTTCCCCAATTTCACTACTTTTAAGATGTTATTGGAGTTAACCTGATAATATAAAGCAAATAAATGTATTGATTAAATACCATTAAATTGGTGTCAGCTCTTAGTGACCTCATGGGTTGTTTCCAGGTGGTCTTTCTTCAGCTTAGGTCTCTAAATGGTACAATAATTGCTGCTGTAATTGAGTGCGTCTCGCCGCTGGTTATCCTCTTCTTCTCTTCATCATCATATGTATTTAGTATATGTTTACTTTTTCACAAGTTTACCATACAGAGTAAAATGCTTTTCACATTTTCAACAACAACTTCACAGGTAACTTCATACATCTTAGATAATCTCTCTAGGGACATGTACATCATTTTATAAATAAATGATACTGAACTTTGAAGATACTGGTATGTCAGTTGTTTTATTATGTTTCTATAATTTATGATGATGATGATGACAGTGTACACAGCAAACGAGATAACTATGCTGGGTTTTGTATCACAAATAACTAGTTGAACACTTGCCAAGCGTTTAAGACTGTGTGATGTATCAGCGGATTATGCGAGCAGATCCCAGTATAAGGTGGCCTTTTGCAGCTGACCAATGGTGATTTTGTCAGCGCCAATTGTTTTTAAGTGCTTTCCTAGGTGTTTAGGCACAGCACCCAGTGTGCCGAGTACCACTGGAACCACCTGCACTGGTTTATGCCAGAGTCTCTGCAGTTCGATTTTCAAGTCCTGATATCTGGTGATTTTTTTCAAGTTGTTTCTTGTCGATTCTGCTGTCACCAGGTCTGGCAATGTCAACAATCCACACTCCCTTCTTCTCCACAATCATGATATCCAGCGTATTGTGTTCCAAAACTTTGCTAGTCTGTATTCGGAAGTCCCACAGTAGTTTTGCATGCTCATTTTTGACCACTTTTTCAGGTTTATGATCCCACCAGTTATTTGCTAGAGGCAGATGGTAGTTGTGACACAAGTTCCAGTGGACCATCTGAGCGACTATGTTGTGACATTGTTTGTAGTCAGTCTGAGTGATTGTCTTGCAACAGCTCAGTATGTGATTGATGGTTTTGTCTGACTACTACTACTACTACTATTATTATTATTATTATTATTATTATTATTATTATTATTATGTTCATTTGTATCTGAATCTCAGTGACTGCCTGGAGAAGTCTCTGCAGGTTTTTTTGGCAAGATATTTCAGACCTGGCTTCCTATTGCCTCCTTCCTTGGGTTGAGAGGAAGGGGCAATGTTCTGGCCTTTCATAGGGCAAAGTTAGCATTCCACTTTTAAAGGAAGGCCAATCTTTTCTCTCCAAAAGAACCCTATGTTTAGAGCAAACATCTCTGCTGATCTTGATGGAGAGGCAGAGGATTGGAGCAGGCACCCTCTGCTGGGAAGAAAGAGTTTTCTTAATTCATTAGGATACTGTGGACTAATAAAAGAAAAATATTTATGTTTTATTAAATTACTCTGCTAGTTCAGATCGTGTAACGTGCCTAAGATTTAAACAATGATCCTGTTCTGGAAGAATGTAAGACTGAGATTGATCAGATAAACTTTTACTGGGAAGATCTCTCTGAGTTCATAAACTTGCTTTCCTTATTTAATTAGAAATTAATTGAAAACATTCCTACCTCAATAGTTCTATCCCCCAAACCTGAATTTTTCGCAATAGATTAGTTTCTTAAAATATCCACACCAGTTTGACTATAATTATGTCACTTCAGGTCCTCTTGAAATACAATCAGTCATGAAGATCAGAGAGTAATAGGAATAGAAAGTAATGCATGAAACCACAGCACACTCATGCCTTCCTTTTCTTTCAAGAATGAAATGAAATGCAAATTGCATAGATAAAATATGAGGTGGACAGAATAAGGTGAATGGAATGGTTTTGTTAGATGAATTATGGCTGGTAAGGAAGCAAATTAATGCAGAATGAAAATGTTAGAGCTAGGAAATACAGGGAAAAGGCTGCATTAAAATTACCCTGTTATACTGAACATAATGAAATGATCATATCCAATTTCACCTCAGCTTTATCACCAAATATAGTACACCTTATGTCCCATTTTTATAAGTATTTATATAGAAAGAGAACCACAAGTCTGTAAACTGAGCTTGTGTCAGGCTGGCTGTTCTCTTTTCAAGTTTTCCTTTATGGATTTCCACAGGTTGAAGTGGTTATATGATTTCAGGCCACCATATGTACCAACTTTTAGCATTGGATTTTATTCGCTTTTACCATTTTGCAGTAATTAGTCAATCACTGTTGGAAACAGAGAACCAAATTACATCCATGTTTAAACTAGTGGTAAGTTGGAGTGTTCAACTTTGTAGATCTTTGTAGATCTTTTTTCTAGCAATTATTTGAAAATGCAAGCAAAGATCAAATCAATTTAAAACAGGCAGCCAGGCAACTTTTAGACTTCACCTGGTAGCTCAGCAGTCAGAACAATATAATACTGATAAGGAGTGTCCTAAGTTTACTTCTAAAAATTGTCAGGTTCTTCTCTTTTGCTCTCCTTTCTAGCAGAAGTAAAAAGAAAAAGAGGCCCAGGTTTTTAGCATTTGTTTTCTGAAAATCATATCATTCATAAAATTACAATTATTTATTTTAGCTTTATGAAATTTTGTGCTACGAAGTTGGAGATACAGTACTTATCCCCAGGAGACAAATCTGGTACAAATTTCTAAAATGTGGCCATTGAAAAACTTGGAGGCCTCTTTTGAAATATTGATGATCACGTTAAATAACAGAGTGAATTATTGGCATGATATAGTTCTTCATGTTCAGGATATATTTGTGAAGAAAATGTCAATTCGGTTTGATTATGTTCAGTAGCCAAAGCTCAATTTCACACACTCATTACACTAAACAACAATATAAAAATAAAAAAACTTGCCTTATTCTACAAATGAAATTTGAATCATTGTTGATGTACAATGACTTTACTGCATAGAATGAGGAGGACTTCTGTATGTTTATTTTATTTATTTATTTGATTTGTCAATTGCTTACAAGATAATAAGGATAAAGGTAAATATAGTTATGAATACATGAAATGAATACCTATAACAAAAATAAAAGAAACAATAAAAGAAACAATAGGACAGGGACGGTAGGCACATTGTTTATTTGAGAGTAGGTTGTTTTTCTCTAAGTGGAGGATAATGGATTGGTTAATAATTGATTCCATGACTTTTCTACAGGTGACACCGCATAAAGAGATTGGTCTGTAATTTTCAACTAGACTGGGGCCTCCCTTTTTGAAGATGGGGATGACCGTGGCTTATGACCATAGGTTTGGCAAGGAGCTGGTCCTGAAAGATTTTTCAAAGATTATGCTTAAAGGTTCAGCTATGGCAGTGGATAGCTTTCTTAAGAAGTAGGCACATATTCCATCCGGTCCAGTAGATAGAGATGGTTTTAGGTTGCGTAGTGCTTTTTCAACATTGTCTTCTGTAAAATCAATATGTATTAGATCATTGTAGTTGTCTGTAGTTCGACTAGGAAATACTGGGCCTGATCCATTGCTGTTTACAAAGACTGAATCAAAGAATGTGTTAAAGACGATGGTGTCGTCTTTGCAGTCTTTACTATTAGGTCCTTTCAGGGGTGGGATGGATCTTGAGTCTTTTAGTTAGTTGTTTACAACATTGTAGAAAGCTGTTAGCTGTAAAAATCGAGACAAGCCATTAGGGGACAGCAAAGAGGTACAGCTTCCTCCCTTTCAGTCCTTTTAGTGGTTGTCTCGATTTTTGCTGTCAAGATATTGTAACCTAAGTAGTAAGAGGGCAGAACTCAAAGATTTGCATGGGGTAGTTGTGGTTTCAAAAGGGATTGATGATGGATAACAGTTCTAGAAAAGACTCTAGGAAGTGCTGCAGATAGAATCACTTTTCATATATAACATATTTGTATTGGGATAGGATTATTTCCTTAAAACGTTGGTTTTTTTCCCGGTCAATGGTCCCTCCGGTCTAAAAACAAGATGGCAATAGATACAAAAGCTGTAAATTAGCCAGAGCATCGCAGGAGGAAAATTAAGTTCCAAACTGCTGACAAGATTAATATGCAGTTGATGGGCAGCACTTTCACACCAGGGTGCCAACAAATAAACACAATTCAAAAATACCATCCCTGCTGAAGGGGAGGATTCCCTGAGACAGAGAGTTCCGGGCCCTCTGCGCCATAAAGGTCTCATAGCATGAATTCCTAAAGTGGAACTTGATAGGGAAGATGGTGGTGGGAACAGGAAAGTAGGAGGTCACATTTCAAGGGTAACATTTTCAGCATAGAGAAACTAAATGGGGAGAAATACAGGAAAGTTGTGTGGGCTTCACATAGAAACCAGAAGGTCAAGAGAAAACAGAATCATGGTAGAAGATTTGCCTGGTTGGAGTGCTAAGATAGTTACTTTGCCCCAAGGCAAAGAAGAGGGAGGCGCCATTTTCCTTCTGCCAAGTATGTGGATGCCATTCCTAAGGAGAGCTTTTAAAAGTAATTATCAGGCTCAAGAAGAGAATTAACATTGCTCCCAGAATGTAATCTACTTAAAGATGTGATCACATCTTCTTCTCTAAGTTTAGGGTAATTTTCTCTCAAGCACATATGCTTTCATCATCTTTAACAGGTTTTGGAACTCCTTGACAATAACTGACAATGGCATTTGTTGCAAGTTTCTCTCATCTCATGTTCTATGAGTGGAGTGTAATGATTAGCTAACCAAGAATTTTATTCAATAGAAACACTAATGCAGAAACACATTTTTGTTTGTTTTTATTGTTGTACGATCTTCATCAGATTGAGAAATCTTTTTTCAAGAGATGCCTATTACTTCTGTACCTAGTTTTTTTTTATTAATGTATGAAAATAAGCCTGCAAGATATTTTTAATTTTAAGACAATGCACTGCCTTTATTGTGGTCTTATGACATCTTCTTTGTTATATTTACATATTCAGTAATGCAGTTACAATACATTTGTCTGGCTGGTTTCCTAAATGCTACAGATTGTACTCAAGCCCGGTGCAGTGCAACAGGATTAATAGCAATGAACACACACAGTAGTGGCCCAAAATTGCTATCAGATTCTAATACACAATTTAAAAAATGTGATAAGCTTATTATTGGGTGATTGTTTTTTATTGAAATAGATTTGGAATTGATGAGTTAGACTGAATGCACTATTACTGTTTCCTTACATGTGAGTCTGCTTCAATGGATCTGATTATATAAATCTGACTTGCTGTTACCTTTTTCCTGTTCTGTCATTGACTATATCTTATGAAATGAAGATATTCGAACCCTATTATCTATAGATTTCAGTAAAATGCTAATAAAATGCATTTGTTGGTGAGTAATCATTACAAATACTATGAGATTTACTTGAAAATTGACAAATGTAAGTCTTCCTGTAATTTAAAAAGATTAATTATTATTAGAGAATTTTGCAACACACTGTATATTTTGAAAAAAATATAGCCTAGGTATACTAATTGCTTACTTTACATTTGTTATTTCAGACATTTCTTAGAAAGGTTAAAACTGTAGAGTCTTTGATGCTCTCTAAACTTGGCTATTTGCTTATATGTTAATTGCTTTGCAATTTGAAATGTAAAAACTACAGTATGTAGCTTGAGAAAAGAAATGATGGTGAGCCCAGACTTGTGGACTATCATCAAATAGTAATTTTCATTCAAAATGAACCTACTCTTAAATCTAAAGAAGAATTGGAATTAGAAGAACATGTCTGTCATTGGTTTACATATGTATATAATTCAAAGAAAGATTTAAACTAGACCAAAACAAGTTTTGGGTTTGACCTTGCAAAATATGTATTAGAAATTATATTGTGTGGTAATGATGAACATGTTATTGCCAAGATTTATAAACTGTTATTGAAATTGAATTTGGAGAATGAATATGTGAAGCAAGGCACAGTTCAATGAGCAAAGAATATAGGGAACAAATGTAGATGAAGGGTTTAAAATTTACATTCACTTATAACTTAAAATATTTTTTTAATAAAATGATGTACCATTGGTATTTAACACCTGATAAATTGTCAAAGATATATAAAAGCACAAATATAAATATAAGGAAGGATCTTCCTACCATCTTTGGTGGTCTTGTGACAAAGCAAAGAAATACTGGGATAAGTTATAATTCCTCAGATTTTTAACACGAATACACAAATTAAACCAGAGACTTTTTTTTTCTAGGTTTAAGAACTTGAAAAAGTTCTTAAGAACTTGAAAAAAAATGAAACTTTGTTGACAGAAGCAGAAATAAAAATTGGAGGATATATTAATTCCCATAGTGGAGAAATTGATGGAACTAGCTAGATGCTTTAAAAAGAAGAATGCATCTAATTTTGTTTCTATCTGGAAACTGCTTCTGGATTTTGTGCTTGAGATGGAAAAACTTTAATTTTGGGATTTACTGATTAGACAAGTGTTTTTTTCTATATAGAAATGACTACTACTATGCAAAGTGAAAAGTTGAGGCTGTAACGTTATTATGTTCATTCTACTGCACTGAAAAGAACTAATGCTTGTTTTTCTTTCTTTCCCCTTTCTCCTACACTTCTCTCTTTCTCCTTTTTCTCATTCCTATTTCCCCACTATTTTAGTTTCATTTGTATTTTACGCCCTAATGAGTTCAATGAAATTATATTATTAAAAAGATGGCTAACCATTACTTAGAACTCTTTAAATGCTCCATTTAAAGACCCAACATTACGAAGAATACCTAGTTTCAGCTAGTATTAACAAAAAGTAGAAACATTTCTTATTCTGAGGTGGCAAACTAGTACTTCTTATTCCTTCCTTCGTGATGTAATAATTTCTCTTGATTTCTAAGCAGATATTTTAAGATTTCCTCTTTTGCATTTTCTTTCCATACAAAGAAAATTGGCATGATAAAAGTGACCTTCAGGGTCAAGGATACTACACTGCTTTGGGCAGACACAGTAATATGTATGTTGACAGATCTATTTCACCAGCTGTGCAGCAAGCTATGAGCTAATCGGCTTATAGCTAATTCTTCTTTGGCTAGCTGATTTCCTTGCTAATTTTTTAGTTTTCCGTGTAATCATTTATTTCCTTTGCACTTCAGAAAGCAACAGACAGTTCCAAAGTTATCACAAGTAAAGTAAAAGAGATATGTAAGTTACCCCTTCTATCCGTTTCCTCTTCTATTCCGCCCCCCCACTAAGATCCCTTCTAACTCTGTTGTTCTGTATTTTGTATTTCTACTTCTCTGCAACAATTCTTGAAACAGTGTTCCATACCTTTCTGATTTTTAAATGATGTAACTTCATGCTTAGGAAAAAAAAATTTCTAATTTTCCAATCTCTTTGATTTCTGTTCCTTTTTTGTTAACTGATTTTGACTTCATAATGAGAGCTAAAAAAATTTTTTTCCTGCTGCTGCCTGCAATCTCTGTTCTGTTTTCATTTCTGATTTGTGTCCCTGTACTAAATCAACATACTTCATATCCAAGGAGAGGGGAACGTCCCTGCACTTTAAGCAACATAAGCAACCCTGTTTCATAGTCAAACACTGACCTGTCAGACTTCCTTAAGGACATTTAAGGACTAGAAGGAAAGGGTACTTCCATTCCTAATAGCCTGTAAAAAAATTGCTATTTAAAGTAAGAGGGAAAGGGCAATACTTATGCAGCTTCAGAGGCTATTATAGGGGCACAAATGAAACCCAAGTACAGCCTTCTCCTTCAAATGTGTTGTAGGAAATGATACCCTAAATATGACTCATGCTGGCAAAGAGATCTCTCTCATACAGAGAAGGGATATACAGTTCTGCTGACAAACTATTCAGCTTCACAATAGGACAAACCCTTCAAGTCAATGGCTAAGCTACTACCTTTTTGGTCATGTGCACAATCAGTCCTTTCATTTAGACTATCACCAAAATGCTTTCACTAGCATGAAATCTTGAGTGTGAACCAGGAATGTAACATGGGAGTCATACTTAATATTCCATGATTTTGGTGGCTGATTATATGGGGTAAGTTGCTACTACACAGTTAAATATAAATATATTATAAATAAAATAAAACCTTTATTTTAAACATGATGGAGGAACTAGCAGAGTAGATTCATTGATTTTTGAAGATTCGTTTGGGTAGGTTGAATGTGGGGAGATGGCAATTCCAACTCTATATTTTAAGATAAAAGGAAAAATAACACCATGAACAACCAGGTACAATATTAATAGAAGCATTCTTAAAATATTTGCTTGTATTTTTCCAGATTAACAGCAACAGCACTTAGACTTTTATACTGTTCTGTAGTGCTTTACAGCCCTCTCTAAGCAGTTTACAGAGTCAGCATATTGCCCGCAATAATCTGGGTCCTCATTTTACCAACCTTGGAAGGATGGAAGACTGAATCAACTTTGAGTTGGTCAGGATTTAACTCCTAGCTGTGGACAGAGTTAGCCTGCAATACTGCATTCTAACCACTATGCCACCATGGCTCTATTAGGAAGATTATTATCTTCCTAATAATTGTTTACAGCAAGTTTAACTAATTTGTTTGAGATTTTATCACCACCTAAAGACTATTATTGATCAGTCATTTAAATATGTGACTGATTGATTGGATAAATTGAATTATATCTGCTTACAGAATGTGAGCAATAGAAACCCCATTCGTGTTTAGAAGGAAAGAACTAACTAGTTGTCAAATAATGATTGTTTCTTGTATAAAGATGTTTTAGAGCCAAAACTGTATATTGGTTAATACAGATGGATTGATCTTCTTGCAACTGATAAAACCTTTAATCTTTAAATCCATAAGTCTAGCAAGTAACAGTAAAAAAAAGTAAAAAAAGTAAAAGTATCAAGATTATACACATACACACACACCTTTTATAGTTCTTTTCTAAAATGGTTATTGTGGAATAGTTGAAATGTACCCACCATACAGCATAGTATCATGTCAGAGATTAATTTCTTCAGTAGTGCCAGAGGAATCACTCTAATGGTCTGAAATTCAATTCGGCACTTTCTCTTTTGCTTTTCCAATAAAATGAACCTTTGTCATTAACCCAGGCCCCTGCAGGTAACCTGAGTTTCAGAGAATTATAAAAAGTTGTAAGCAAGCAAACTTTATTTCACTCAAATGAATAGCTATGCTGGCACTTGGCTCTGTTTTAACCATGGATTGCTTTCCACTACCGGCATTGATTAGCACAAGAGTTCCTGTACACTGGTCTGAAGGTTGACAAACATGATGTGTTTTTAATAACAAAATAACATCCTATGACTAGAACTAATCCTTAGTAATGTTCAGGGTTCCTTCCACAGCTCCAGATTCAATTCACATCATTAACAGGTTGCTCAAGTAATCCCCTGTTATTAACAGCCACTAGCCTTGCAATGAAGGATGTGAGAGGTTCTCCCACACCTCTAACTCTGCACTATTTCCCAATATTCTGACTTTTCAAGCAATCAAATAAAATATTTATTATGTCATAGATCAGTATGATAACATGGGGTAGTCATTAAAAATACAAAGCACATACCAAGAGTAAAATAAAATCTGAAAAATCTGAAAAGTTAGAAGATATAAACAAATTAAAAATTAAATGTATCTGTGGAAAAAAAATCCCTTCTCACCTGGTCTGGATTTGCCTCAATCTCAGGGCCTCTACTAGAGGCTGGGAGATTGAGGGTTCTGCACACTGTGATTTTCTGGAGAGAGAGCTCTTAGGTCCTTGGACCTGTTAGAGCCAGTCTCCCAGCATGGGGGGGGGGGGCTCACAGCCCCAAGTGCTGCTTCCACTACTGGGACCAGTTTGGCATTGACTATCCATATCCTCTCCAGTTCCTTTTTCAGTCCTGGTACTTCACTAGTTTCTCATCTTCCTTCTTTGTAAGATTGCTGTCTCTTGGCACCTCTATATCTATCACCACCGCCGTCTTCTGGTCTACTATCCAGATGCCTAGTTGATTGGCCACCTCTCCTCTGCCTTGCATTCATTATATTCATATCAGAGCATGTGGGGCATCTACACTCTCACCCCATCTCTGGTTTATCTGTGGGGCCTGGTCCGGTGGCATAACTCTTGGATCTTACGATAAATGCCTGGGAGTTCAGAGTACCTGTCCCCCCTCCTTTGCCCCATTTTTAGATTGCAATAGGGAAGGACCTGTCGGCAACATTACATCTGCTGGTTGTCCTGTCCTAAAGAAAGAGTCATGGGGAACCCTCAAGAGCCTGGTTCTTGAGAGGTTGTTGGTGACCTTATTTCTTTATTGTCCCTGCATCCCTGTTTAGTGCCAAGACAGCTGCCAATAGGAACACCAAGCACTTGTCGACCCTGAAGCTGACATATGTGTAGCCATATTTTATTGTAGCCTTTGTATATTCTTTTTCTTAATTTTCTTTAGGGTTTCTGCAAAGGATTTTTTAATGGTGCTTCAGGCTCACCACATTCTAGCAGCAGGAAGGGGGATTGTAGAGATGAGTGGGGAATGTTATGGCTAGAAGGTGCCCGCAGCTGGCAGAAGGTGGAGCTTGGAGGCATTGGGCTGATGGACTGTATGCTGATTGTAGAACGTGACTATGGGGGGAAGTTTCAAACTTTTGCTTTGAATGAGTGTAATTCTGGGTCTGGTCAGAGTCGGAATTACACCAAGACTTTGCCAATTTGGTTATGTTTCTAACAAATAGACTTTGATGAAAAATGGATGCCCTGGACTTTTATTCTGACAACATATTATTTGGAACCTTGACAGCACTTGCTTATCAAAGGAGCACTTGCCTGATGGTCACCCATCATCATGAGTGGATCGATTGCAAAACAAGAAATTAATTCCTCTGAATGGAGAGTTATCAAAGTCTCTTTAGTAATCAAGTCTCTGTACTGGATATGAGACCTTGCAAGTTGCAGCTCCTGCACACAAGCCAGAACAACAATGCTTGCATTATTAATTAATTGAGTTCATGCATCATGTTAAGCCATAATTTAATAATGGCTTATTTGAACAAACAATAAACATGGTAGGATGCACACAACACACTATGCCCAAACCAGAAAGGTCTCAATGTGCCACCCCCCCAGAAACTTCCTTCCTTTCCCTTGAAAGGAAACAACATTTAAAAACCAAATGAAATGTCCCATGAAGGCACCAGTGTTGCCAGCCGCTCCTTCAGCTTGAAAAAGTGTGCCCTGGAACATGGTTTTCAATATTGCTCTGCCTGAATTGATATAGCCTGGAGACATCAAGGGTATAATTGATGATCAACAGTTGTGGGAATGGTAGCCAGTTGGAGGTGGGTGATGAAAGGGGATCTGGGGTGTTTCATGAATCAGGCCTTCAATGGCTGCAATACTAAGACTTTTTCCCAGTTCCTGAATCCAAACAGCAGCAACAGCTCCATACTAGCAGTTGCGTGGAAAGGATGGGTGAGGGTCCCCAAGTGTATCCAGTAGCCCTGGGAGACCCCAGAAGGCTGGGCAAGATGATGGGTTGAGGATTTGATTTGATACAGCCCTCCTATCAATCCAAAATGATAAAGACATTCAGGAGAATGTTGCATTGATTTATTCATACATCTCCTAACCTTTCCAGCTTCGTGTCTTTGAATGGACTCTGATTAAGTTTAGACAAGGGCCACATGCAAGGTTTGAAGATGTGGCAGCAGCAGGGAAATCCAGATGATGTATTTGTAGCTGCATCTGTGTTACCCACCCCCAAATTGTTAGAAAGAGAAGAGGGGGATTGGCTACTTTGGCAACTACTTCTTAATGTCTCTCTTAGACTTGGAGAGTTTCCTCAGTGACCAGGCTAAGTTCCTGCAGCTGTTTTTTCATGAAGAGTCTAGGGGTCCCATTAAAAGTGTGTAAAGTTTCTCTAGTGTCTAATGAGATGAAATGTCCAGGGCTTAATTATTTGGCTATCACACCCAACTCTCTGGCCGCCTTGAGTCCAACAGGCTCAATTAACAGTTGCAGCAAACCAACAACACACTACCATCTCTGTAGCCCCACTTCATGGTCAACAGGAGAAATGCTGGCCTCAAGGGAACCATTCAGCCTCCAAGACAGGTCCCTGAAGATGGAAGAAAAAGAAGACAGAAGAAGAATACATAGGAAATGATTGTGTTTTCTTTATCCATCAAAACAAATGAGTTGAACAATAACTAAACAAAGAAGGGTGCCCTCTTAGTGAAAGGGGTCACCTGTCTCCCACTACCCACCTTCATACAACTGTCCTTGAAGGCAGGGGGGGATCCGACTGGTATAACTACTGGTTCGGTGATTTACGTTTGCTGGCGTGTGTGAGAAACGTCGTCCGCTGCTGCCTGGACAGCTGAGCAGCACTGCGTGCAGGTGCACAGAGTTTGAAAAAGCACTTTTTTCCTGCTTTTTCAACCGCAGCTGTGCCTCGCAAAGCAACTGAGGTTGAAAAGGCAGGAAATAAAGGTCAGGTAAGAGCCCAGGTGGGCAGTTGGGCCACAACAGCAGCAGACATAGAACCAGTTCTATGTCTGCTGCTCTTCAGAGCTACGGTTCTACAGAGCGGAGAGAAACAGTAGAATCCACCCCTGCTTGAAGGCCCTAGTCACATCCACCCCTGCAGGACACGGCCATTCTTTGACCCCCTCTGGCAACCCCATTTACCACAAGGATGGTAACCCTTCATGCCAACCACCAGATGAGCTATGTCAACTGGGCTCTCCACTTGAAGAGTTGTTATCATGAACAAGGCTGGGTTGGCAGTTCTTTTTCTTCCTGCCAGTCTGAAAGTGGTTTTTGTAAAAGCCCACAATTACTATACATGTCTCCTCCACGTATCCAAAGCTTTCAGCCAAGTGTGCATCTACAAAAATAGAGTAATAGATTATGTTACACATTTAAATAAGTAGATTTATAGAATGTGTGTGTGTGTGTGTGTGTGTGTGCGCGCGCAAAGCATTTCTATACCCCAGACACCCCATTAAATCTATAAATTTAAATTAATATTTGTGGGGGGGCCCTCATTGTGTCCTTGGCCAAGGAGAGATTGCAGTCACACATTCCTACTGGGAAATGGTGCCTGGGAATTGTGAGGTTTGCAAGCAAATGAGGGAGAAAGGAAATGGATGAGGCTGGGGGTGACCAGGAGATGACAACTGGGAAACGGAGAAAGGGTCATATTGATGCCTTACAGCCAATTTTCTGTGGAGGAACAGCACAAATACCACTTGCAGCCCTTTCCAGTTCCCCTCTCTCACTCAAATTATGTGGTTTTACTCACTTGACGCAGAATCTCTAGAATGAGTGCAGTGGCTGGAGACTCATACTTTCATTGCCACATTTATGAAAAGTGATTTACACCCTTTGCCAAAGAAAAGCAGGAAGGATCTGGGAACACCTCTTGCATCTAGCTCCCTACCCCATAGGTGTTTGGCACAGTGGATAGCAGCCTTCTTTGTGGGTTCTGTTAAGTTTGCATGAAGAGACAGATGCGGAGTGCTTCAAGCTCTTTGTTTGATTAGTGACTACAGCTCAGAACGGACTGACTGGTTTTGCTGCGGCTGCTACTTATAGCCGGCAGCCGCAGCTGGACAAGCCAATCAGAGTGCAGGGTTTTCCG
>CM019149.1:195601018-195675494 GCA_009733165.1 Naja naja
GGGTTCGGCAATAGATGCTTTGGTAGAAACATGTGATAAAAGTTAATAGGCCAGGAAGGCTTGAATCTGACTTGCAACGAGTTTTAGGGGGCACCTTGATCGCTTTAACTTGGCATCAGTGGGTTGGATGCCTGTTTATCAATCATGTACCCCAGAATTCAACTCTGTCTGTTTTGAGTGCATTTATCTTCCTTGACTTTCAAACCTGCTTTTCTGAATCTGGTAGGACTTCTCTGAGTCTCTCTTGAAGCTGAGTGTCATTTTCAGCAGAGATTAACACATCATCAAAATAAGGCACTACCCCGGCAGTCCTTGCAACATTCTTTCCATAAGACTTTGAAAAATGCCAGGTGCCACGCTTACTCCAAATTGTAGTCTTTTACATTTGAAGGCACCTCTATGAGTCACAATTGTTTGTGCCTCTGCAGTGGCATCATCAACTGTTAATTGTTGATATGCCTGAGCTAAGTCCAGTTTAGCAAATACTGTACCCCTGCCAGGGAATGGAGCAGATGATGCACAACAGGTACAGGGTATGCGCTCTGCTGCAGCGCATGGTTAAGTGTCCCCTTGTAGTCACCACAGATTCTCACTGACCCATCAGCCTTGACTGGTGTGACTATGGGTGTTTCCCATCTGGAGTGGTCAGTAGGTTCCAAAACCCCTTGGGCGATGAGCTTATCTAATTGTGCATCAATTTTTTCCTTTAAAGCAAATGGAACCCTCCTGGGCTTTAAAACGAATTGGGGCACCTTGGGGTCTAAACTGAAAGCAATAGGGGTCCCCATATACTTGCCCAGTCCTTCGCTGAAGACCTCTGGAAACTCAGACTTCAGGACTCTTCCCAGTCAGAACTGCTCACGTGATGGATGCCAGTCACCTCGATGCCAGTGGCTTGAACCACTCAAGTCCCAGCAAACTTGGCGATCCTTGTCCACGATGGTCAGTGGCAAGCGTTTGGTGTGGCCTTTAAACTGCCGCGTTGAATTCCCTCGCTCCAACTACTGGAATCTTGTTCCCTTGGTAGTCTTTGAGGGTCAGTGCTTGTCTGGAAATGTTTTTCTGAATTTTTGAAAGAGTCTGTGTATAGTGTCCCATGACACCATAGATAAATAAGAGCCTGAGTCCACTTCCATGTGGCACGGTCTCCCTTCAATAAACACCTTCACATGTACTTTTCTGCTATTTAAATGTGAAGAATGACCAATGGATATTGTTTGGTGAGTTTCACTCTTGCCATTTGCTTTTGAATTTCGCCCCATTTTTCCACTTAAATTGTTGGGCTTAAAATCTTCCTCAGGAAGTTTCTTCCTGAATGGTGGAGTTCTGATGATTTGCAGACTCTGGCTATATGACCCCGCTTCTCACAACGTGAGCAAATGAGTCAAAAACTTGCATTCAGTGCGGTGGCCCCCCACATCCTCTGCAAACGAATCCTTGCCTGTTTTTTCAGAGTCTTTTTCTTTCTTCTCCATTCTGAGCTTAAAAATCCCTCTTCTTCCTCACTGCTATCCGAATCAGAGTCTATTTGTTTGCAATGAGTTGTTGAGGATTTTCCCCATCAGAATGGCTTGAGGCCTGGCTCGAGGCCTTGTTAATCTTTTCATGGCCGCAGCTGAGGACTTGGTGGCTTCTGCTGAAACAGCCTCTTCAATAGCCTCTTTGCGTGATTTTGGTTTCATTAACAGTTTGCTTTGTAAGATCTTATCTTTAAGGCCCAAAACAAACCGACACGCGATGGCCTCTTCACGTTGGTAAAGTCACAAGCACCCCCAATGTCCCTTAAACTTGCCATTAAGTCACAATACTCTCGCTATCCCCTTGATCCCGACGGTAAAATTCGTGTCTCTTAATGAGGCACGATACCTAGGGCGAATGGGCTCTTAAAAGTCTTTCTAATTCGGGCCATTCTATTACCTTCAATTCTGCTGTTCCCGCCAACGCCTTCGCCATTTTGAAAACTGCCGGACCGCAGGTGAGAAAGACCGCCTCTTCCGCTCTCTCGGGATGTTGGCGAGATCGTTCCTTCCAGGAACATGTGGAACCGGTCTGCATACGATTCCCAGTCTTCCGTCGCCGGATCGAACGGTGCTGGGGTGTTCAGCGCAGCCATCTCTCGCCAGTTGCTTGTTCGTCGGCCGCCTTCTTCAGGGAAATCCCATCCTCGTCGCCAGTGTTAAGTTTGCATGAAGAGTCAGACGCGAGGAATTCCAGCAAAAGACTTTATTAATGACAACAGCTCGAATGGACCCGTCCGGTAAGGCTACGGCTGCTTATAGCCGGCAGTCAGAGCTATACAATGGGAGTGCAGGGTTTCTTCCCGCACTATTTAAACCAATACCATTTGACATTTTACAAGACCAATTCAAATAAACCAATAACATTTAAACCTACATACATAACAATAAGGCTGGAAGGGACATTCTTATTCAAACCACTGCCCAAGGCAGGAGACCTTATAGCAGCAACCTCCAACCTTTCTAGCACCAGGGATCGGATTCAGAAGAAAAATGTTCTTTCAAGGACTGGGGGTGAAGGAGGGGGATGGTTTTGCTCACAACCTAGAACCTGCACATGCGCAGATGAAGCTTTGCTCACAAAGCCACCACTTGTGCCGAACAGTTCCTTAATAGCCCGTGGACTGGTACTGGTCCATGGATTGAGGGTCGGGACCCTGCCTCATACCATCCCAGACAAATGAATGTCCAATCTTTTCTTGAAAATCTCCATGATGGTGATTCCAAAGTACGCTGAGGACAATTGCAGAACATTGGAAGATGGAGCATTTTCCTGTTTGAACCCAGCATCAGATAAATATTTTATCGGTCAATTCCTATGAAATGCAACCTGCACAAAAGCAGAATAATTCAGAATATGTTGAACAACTGAATGAGGTATTTAAGAAGGTATTATTAAAATGGCTATACCTGCTCCATAATATTTAGCCCACCAATTCTCTTGGAGACAGCTGTCCCCTTCCTTTTTCTCTCTCTCTCATGTATATCAGTATATGCCCAGGCAGCCTGAAGGCTCCCACTCCTCTGAGCAGCTGATCTCCATCTGGTTGCTTTCAATTCCTTCTCAGCTGTTAGGTGTCACCTATCAGTATTCCATTTTTGCTGCAAACCTCTGATCAGGATCATATTTCATTTTCTAGGTCTCTGGTTCTACTTTCGTTGGTATAAGCAGTAATTGCAGCAGAAATCTTAGAAAACTGCTCATTGTATAAACAAATCTCATTTTTTTAAGGTTATTCTTCTTAGGACAAGCTCAGCACTGAATTTTCTGTCTATTATTTAATTGCAAATACCCCGAACTTTTTATGTACTACCCTGAGTTGGGAACTGATCAATCTCCAAGGCAATATTTATAATGACTTCATAATTTAAAATGTTTTTTATATTTGGAACAGGATGAAATTAAAACAAATAAAATTAAGCTGAAAATACTATGATGTTTTGAAACTGAAATATATGTTACAGTCAGTGGCCTGTCTCTTCTTTATAGAATCCTGAGCTTCCACCATTTTGTCAAATAAAAATCAGATATTTGTACAGCCTAATACTAATTTAAAGAAGAGCATTCCTCACCTAGGCAGTAAAGTTGAATAATAAAAATAATGATACTGGAAGAAAGAAATTGCTTACCCATCACAAATATACAAAGATTGATAACAAATAAATAATTATCTGTTGCTACAAATAAGTCCAAGTAGAAAAATATCAGAAAAGAATGTACCAGTCCTGGAAAGAAAAACAGCCAGAATCAGAAATAACAGAACAAAGACTAGATGTGGTAGAATGTAGTCTGTAATCCCAGGAGAGGCTGCCTCCAAGAGGGCAAAGCGGCAATGGAGTTTGAAATGTCTGGAAGGCAGGAAGAGGGCAAAGATGGCCCCTTCCTAGCAGATCACAGAGTATAACTACAGGTGTGCAGACAGTTGCTTTAGTCTGGCAAGATTTTGTTTGTAGGCAAACAACAACAATAAAAAAACCACTTGGAATGAATTCCATTTGTTATTCTTGATTCTTCGACTTCACCTTAGCAGGTCAGTGTCAATTTACAATATGAAATAAAGTATTCATGAAAGGAAAATGGGAAAAACTACAAATGTCTATCAAAGAAATCAAAACCTTCCAAAAGTAACTCAAGCTATAAAGGCAAACCAGGGGAGTCAGCAGTAGAGGAAGCCAGCCTAGTTATTCAATTGTTTTCATTCCCAAACCAGGGATCACCTCATCTGCCTAAAAATGGAAAAGGGGGCATATAGCTAAAACAGATTACCAGCAAATAGCTCGAATCTGCAAAAATGAAGTCGGAAAACTAAGGTTAAGAATGAACTAAGATTTGCAACAAATACCAATAACAATAATGAAAAAGTTGCTTCAAACATGGAAGAAACAAGAAAAAGATTAAGAAAATGATTTGTCCACTAAGGGAAGGAGCAGGAAAAATTCACTGCTATAGAAAAAAAGTAGTAAAGAGTAGTAACTCTTGCTTCACTGTATGTTCATCTGGGACTTCTTCTGGCTTTCTCTCTCTAAGGGACTTATATTTGTGAATAATATTTCATTATTAAAGATAGGGTCTAAATTAAAAGAACTTTCTAGATGATCCCAAATACCTTAATTCCTAATGGTGGAAATTCTAACATTGACCAAATTTTGAAGATTAAAATTATCACTGGAAAAAACCCTACCTTCAATTAAAGTCTTCTAAAGTTTTGTTTTCTAGCAATTAAATTTCCAGACCAAAGGCCAAACAATCATTCTTTTTTCAAATGTTCTAACTAATATGTTCTGTCCCCATCTTTAAGTTTACAACATGTAAAAGGGGGATTTCTGAGTCTGAATTTCTACTGCAGAAAATAATTATGAGATAGTACATAGCAGTCCTGATATATTAGTCTTTAAAATGTAATAAAATTCTTTGTTGTGATGACCTTCACTTTGATCAGCTGAAGGATATAGCACTAGATGCTAAGGAACAGTTTGAATAAGGAGTGGCCAGAAAAGGGCCAGCATGGGAAATAAAAGATGAGTGGGAAACAGATGGGCTTAGTATGATGATGGTTTAATTCAGTTAGTAATAGCACAGATTGGCATGATTTAAGCTGCATGGAGAGACACAAATGAGTTAGAACAACTTTAGTAGAAATTAGATTTATTTTCTAAGTTATCTCAGGGTCAGTGTTGTTTCCTTTCTCTTTGCTATATGTTCCTGAATTTTAAACATTCTAGAATTCTAGAAGTCATACATGGCATACTTTCCCTATCTTGTTTTCTTCTGTTTCTTTATTTTCATTGATATTTCATTGTTCTGTTTCTTACATTTCAAATGTAAGGCATTTCACAAAGTAGACCACAAGCTATTTCTTGGTAAACTAAAAAAATGTTGGATAGACAGCATCATCATTAGAAGGATTTGTAACTGGCTGACAAAGCACACTCATCGTGTAATTCTTAAGGGAACCACATTAACATGGAGGAAAGTAAGCAGTGGGTACCCCAAGGTTCTGTTTTAGACCCAATACTCTTCAACATCTTCATAAGCTATTTATATGAGGGAGTAGAGGGAAACTCTTCAAATTTGCAGATGACACTAAACTGGTAGGAACAGCCAACATCCCACAGGATAGGCTCAAAATCCAAATTGATCTCGACAGACTTTAACTCTGGGCCCTATCTAACAAAATGAAATTCAACATAGATAAAAGTAAGGTTTTACACTTAGGTAAGAAAACCAAATGTACAAGTGCAGACTAGATGAAACCTGGATCAATAGCAGTAACTGTGAGAGGGATCTTGGAGACACTCACTTAAATAAGTGGACAGTCATTTAAATATGATCAGCAGTATGTAGCAGCAGCCAAAAAAGCCAATGCAGTCCTAGGTTGCATTAACAGAGGGGTAGAGGCAAGATCATATGAAGTATTAATACCACTTTATAAAGTCTTAGTAAGATCACATTTAGAATATTGCATCCAGTTTTGGTCACCATGTTATTAAAAAAGAAGTTGAGACTCTCGAAAGGGTGCAGAGACGAGCAACAAAGATGATTAAGGGGCTGGAGGCTAAAACATATGAAGAACAGTCACAGGAATTGGGTATGTCTAGTCTAGTGAAAAGAAGAACTAGAAAGAAACATAATAGCAATGTTCTAATATTTGAGGGGCTGCCACAAAGATGAGGGGATCAACCTATTTTCCAAAGCACCAGAAGGCAAGACAAGAACCAATGGATGGAAACTAACAAAGGAGAGAAACAACCTAGAATTAAGGAGAAACTTCCTAACAGTGAGAACAATTAACCAATGGAATGGCTCGCTTTTAGAAGTTGTGGATGCTCCATTACTGGAAGCTTTTAAGAATAGACTGAACAGCCACTTGTGTGAAAAGGTATATTGAAAAGGCATATGTCAAACTTGCGGCCCATGGGCGGATGGGTCACTTGCTGGCCTTGCCCCACGCCGGTTTAGCGAATGGGAAAAGTCCCGATACATCACATGATGATGCCATGATAATGCAAGTTTGACACCCCTGGTAAATAGGGTCTTCTGCTTGAGCAGAGGTTGGACTAGAAAACCTCCATGCTCCTTTCCAACTCTGTTGTTCCTTTATTCTGTTTCCAATCATGAGTTACATAAAATAAGCAGACTTGTAAATATTACGCTGGTAGCAGTTGGCAGTTTCACATTTTGGGTTTTTTTGTAAGTTTGGATAATTTTGTTTACATTTTTGTCATGTTGGCTCTTTTTCAGGTTGGTTTTGATCGCTTGCCTATTGGAAGGCACAGTGTAATGGCCTAAGAAAGAGAAAAGGAAAGAACTGGTCCTTTTAGTTCCTTCCCATCAGCTTCCTAATCAATTGGATGGGGGTAGAGCTGCAGGGAACATAATTTGCTTTCTCTTCTCACCTGAAAAGGCTTCAGATGTTGGAAGCACTTTTAAACTAGATTATCTGCTAGTGGAAAAAGCAGAAGAAATTTGTGGTGGAGATCGTAACAGTTTTCCTGTAAAGGCAAAGACATTCTTGAATTACCGGTATCTATGACTCTTGAAGACTATAAAGATACAGCAACACAATTATTTCTTCTTTCCTGTGTAATTTTAGAATCTATTCCTTATGCCTCATGCCTGCCTTTCTTTTGTGCTCACTTTTTCATCAGTGGATACTAAAGAACCTGGTAGGAAAACAGAATGGTTTAAAATAGGAATTTGTGCATTTCTTTTTGGTTGCATCCCAGATTGGAGATATTTTGTGGCTGCCTGAATTGAAACACGATTCCTAAAGAGATCAAAAACAAACCTGGACCTTCATGAATAATCTGATGCTGAATAGCAATAGCAATTTGAGGCTGAATAGTAGACACCATGTCTGCCAAAATTTGCAATTTTGCTTTTGTTTTCAAACCATAAATACCAGGGTGTAGGGTTGTGGAGAGATGTTCAGTGTGGTAGTGGAAGTTTGGGCAAAATAGCAGAAGTCCCATAGAGCATCAGAAATAAATATGGCAGACAGATAGCTAGATTAGCTTCAGTTCACCTCACCCATCTTTATGGGAAGACAAATATTTGGATCTGTGAATATTAGCTGTATCATTAACATATTCCATCAGGCTGAGAAAGTGGCTTTAGACTGGGAGGAGAAGTTCCAGTCTGTTCCATTGATCCCCACAATCTTCTTGAAACATGCCGGAAGGTTGTAGAACTATTTCCATTCAACACTGAAGATATTCAGTATTTTAAGAAATTACTTTATGAAGTTAGGGGAAACAAAAAAATGTCCTACTTTTTAGCATCTATGCTGTCTTCTACTTGTTCTTCAGTTAGTTTGGTTGGAAATCTGTGTTTATTAGTGCTGTACTCAACTCTGGTTTTAAAACACATACAATGGAATGCCTTAAGTAATCCTTTCCTGCTCACTTATATCATACCTGTGCTATGTTTGTTCCAAAGTATTGCCCTGTTCTTTCACTATTGTAAATTTAACTCTGAATGTGGATAATTTTTCTTAATGTCAGTGTGGTACTCAGTATTAATGCTAGATTTATGCCTGTTTTTAAGTAAATCCTACTGAGCACATACAGTATAACGCTTGATATATTTCAGCTTTTGAGTCGATGACATATTTGCATCTGCAGTCATTTCGGCTTCATTATGTTGCCTTCTGCCCTAACTATTTGATGCCATCTTTACAAACTTTGATACTCTGTCAATGAAGTAACCAACATGTAGCAGATCTTTTAATATTTTAGTATGGTGCCTCGCAGCTAGTAGAGAAACAATCTGTACCTAGCTGGAAACACTCTTTCTCCAGTGAGTTGTCTTCTCTCTGGATACTTGAATGGAGTACAGGTGGCCTCTCAGATGTGGTAATACCATACTCACTGGCATGAGGTATGTTTTTTCTTCTCTGTCTTTGGACTTTTGTAGATTAGATTAGACTTCCCCAACTCAGTGCTTTCCAGATGTGTTAGGTTCAGCATCCAGAAAGTTCAGTAATGACTATGATGGTTAGGGAATTCTTGTTTGCCTCTAGAGAACATCCACCCTAGACCAGGTTTTAATTTGGTTAACTCATTTTATTGATTGTCACATTCAAACAAAGGTAGGATCAATAACACCCTGATGTTTTGTAGTGGTGCGAGAGGTATTTAGAGTCGACAGATTTTGGATTTCTGTCTTCATTCCATAGCAAAATCTTCACAATCTTCCAATCTTCCAATCTTCACAGTTTGGAAATAGTTCAGGATTATTCATGTTTGGAATTTTTCTACCATCACCACTGCTCATTCCCAAAAATTATTGTCTACAGTCTGAACATTTTGTTTGCTTATGCTGATCAGCTAAATTTGCATTATTTCTTCTCTGTTCATCACTCACAAAACAAAATACCATTCTTGAAAAAATTATTCACTGTGTTTTTTTTTCCAAATTTCATCTACATGGAAGGTGCAATTATCTAATTCTGACACACAAACACTCCTAATTATATTAACTATTTAAAAGCTCAAAATTAAAAGGAGACAAACTTCTAAAATTCTGCACAATCAGAAAATTAGCACCAATCCTTCAGACAGAGCTATAAATGTCAACCAATATAGTGCAAAGTTTTTATTGTTAAATGTCTATGGAGATTCTTAGTCATACAGGTCATGATTGTCCCAAAGGTGCATTTTCAAAAAGCAGCTGGACTTTCTTTGTTTTCCTTGAAGATGGTTCATTTCTCATCCAAGGAACTTCTTGAATGAGAACTGAAGAACTGGATGAGAAGCAAAACATCTTCAAGGAAAAACAAAGACAGTCCAGTTGTCTTTTGAAACAGCACCTTTGGGTTGTTGTTGTTATAAAGAGGTAATGATTGCAGATGTCTCAAGATAATCACTTTGAGATTCAGCCCCAGCCTCCATATTGGTCTAAACTTGGACAATGTCCATATTGCACTAAATAAAACTGGTGGGGTTTCAGAACTTCTCAGTTAGGGTCAAAATAGAACCAGGTGATAAGAGCCTTGGTGGCTCAGGCTGTTAATTGCCTGCACTTTTTTTTTTAATTACATATGCCTTCTCCAAGACTCAGGTTAATTTTGGAGCACAATCCAATGTGCTCAGCACTTAAGTTCCAGATGCCTACAACTGCTGTAGGCTCGAATCCCACCAGGCTCAAGGTTGACTCAGCCTTCCATCCTCTCGGGGTAGGTAAATTGAGGACCCAAGATTGTTGGGGGCAATTAGCTGACCTTGTAAAAATGCCGCTTAGTAATAAGCAGGCATATACAATGGAATGAAGGCTATTGCTGAGCACACTGGGTTGCATCCCAAAATTGTAAGCCGCCTGAGTCTCGGAGAAGGCATATAAATGTAATTAAAAAAAAAAATCTATTGAACAACCCCCAGAATGGAAGATAAAACTATGATTGGCAGATTCTATGGAATGAATAGCCATGGTTCCAGCTTCTTAAGTACAGATTTAATTATTTCTCTTAAATATCATATGCAAAAGGCTCAGACTTTGAAATTCCATCTTAAATGTGGGTCAGTCTTTAATAAGTTATGCTTAATACCTTCCCCAATTTCACTACTTTTAAGATGTTATTGGAGTTAACCTGATAATATAAAGCAAATAAATGTATTGATTAAATACCATGAAATTGGTGTCAGCTCTTAGTGACCTCATGGGTTGTTTCCAGGTGGTCTTTCTTCAGCTTCGGTCTCTAAATGGTACAATAATTGCTGCTGTAATTGAGTCTGTCCCACCGCTGGTTATCCTCTTCTTCTCTTCATCATCATATGTATTTAGTATATGTTTACTTTTTCACAAGTTTACCATACAGAGTAAAATGCTTTTCACATTTTCAACAACAACTTCACAGGTAACTTCATACATCTTAGATAATCTCTCTAGGGACGTGTACATCATTTTATAAATAAATGATACTAAACTTTGAAGATACTGGTATGTCAGTTGTTTTATTATGTTTCTATAATTTATGATGATGATGATGACAGTGTACACAGCAAACGAGATAACTATGCTGGGTTTTGTATCACAAATAACTAGTTGAACACTTGCCAAGCGTTTAAGACTGTGTGATGTATCAGCGGATTATGCGAGCAGATCCCAGTATAAGGTGGCCTTTTGCAGCTGACCAATGGTGATTTTGTCAGCGCCAATTGTTTTAAGTGCTTTCCTAGGTGTTTAGGCACAGCACCCAGTGTGCCGAGTACCACTGGAACCACCTGCACTGGTTTATGCCAGAGTCTCTGCAGTTCGATTTTCAAGTCCTGATATCTGGTGATTTTTTTCAAGTTGTTTCTTGTCGATTCTGCTGTCACCAGGTCTGGCAATGTCAACAATCCACACTCCCTTCTTCTCCACAATCATGATATCCAGGGTATTGTGTTCCAAAACTTTGCTAGTCTGTATTCGGAAGTCCCACAGTAGTTTTGCATGCTCATTTTTGACCACTTTTTCAGGTTTATGATCCCACCAGTTCTTTGCTAGAGGCAGTTGGTAGTTGTGACACAAGTTCCAGTGGACCATCTGAGCGACTATGTTGTGACATTGTTTGTAGTCAGTCTGAGTGATTGTCTTGCAACAGCTCAGTATGTGATTGATGGTTTTGTCTGATTACTACTACTACTACTACTACTACTACTACTATTATTATTATTATTATTATTATTATTATTATTATTATGTTCATTTGTATCGAATCTCAGTGACTGCCTGAGAAGTCTCTGCAGGTTTTTTTGGCAAGATATTTCAGACCTGGCTTCCTATTGCCTCCTTCCTTGGGTTGAGAGGAAGGGGCAATGTTCTGGCCTTTCACAGGGCAAAGTTAGCATTCCACTTTTAAAGGAAGGCCAATCTTTTCTCTCCAAAAGAACCCTATGTTTAGAGCAAACATCTCCGCTGATCTTGATGGAGAGGCAGAGGATTGGAGCAGGCACCCTCTGCTGGGAAGAAAGAGTTTTCTTAATTCATTAGGATACTGTGGACTAATAAAAGAAAAATATTTATGTTTTATTAAATTACTCTGCTAGTTCAGATTGTGTAACGTGCCTAAGATTTAAACAATGATCCTGTTCTGGAAGAATGTAAGACTGAGATTGATCAGATAAACTTTTACTGGGAAGATCTCTCTGAGTTCATAAACTTGCTTTCCTTATTTAATTAGAAATTAATTGAAAACATTCCTGCCTCAATAGTTCTATCCCCAAACCTGAATTTTTCAATAGATTAGTTTCTTAAAATATCCACACCAGTTTGACTATAATTATGTCACTTCAGGTCCTCTTGAAATACAATCAGTCATGAAGATCAGAGAGTAATAGGAATAGAAAGTAATGCATGAAACCACAGCACACTCATGCCTTCCTTTTCTTTCAAGAATGAAATGAAATGCAAATTGCATAGATAAAATATGAGGTGGACAGAAATAAGGTGAATGGAATGGTTTTGTTAGATGAATTAGGGCTGGTAAGGAAGCAAATTAATGCAGAATGAAAATGTTAGAGCTAGGAAATACAGGGAAAAGGCTGCATTAAAATAACCCTGTTATACTGAACATAATGAAATGATCATATCCAATTTCACCTCAGCTTTATCACCAAATATAGTACACCTTATGTCCCATTTTTATAAGTATTTATATAGAAAGAGAACCACAAGTCTGTAAACTGAGCTTGTGTCAGGCTGGCTGTTCTCTTTTCAAGTTTTCCTTTATGGATTTCCACAGGTTGAAGTGGTTATATGATTTCAGGCCACCATATGTACCAACTTTTAGCATTGGATTTTATTCGCTTTTACCATTTTGCAGTAATTAGTCAATCACTGTTGGAAACAGAGAACCAAATTACATCCATGTTTAAACTAGTGGTAAGTTGGAGTGTTCAACTTTGTAGATCTTTGTAGATCTTTTTTCTAGCAATTATTTGAAAATGCAAGCAAAGATCAAATCAATTTAAAACAGGCAGCCAGGCAACTTTTAGACTTCACCTGGTAGCTCAGCAGTCAGAACAATATCATACTGATAAGGAGTGTCCTAAGTTTACTTCTAAAAATTGTCAGGTTCTTCTCTTTTGCTCTCCTTTCTAGCAGAAGTAAAAAGAAAAAGAGGCCCAGGTTTTTAGCATTTGTTTTCTGAAAATCATATCATTCATAAAATTACAATTATTTATTTTAGCTTTATGAAATTTTATGCTACAAAGTTGGAGATACAGTACTTATCCCTAGGGGACAAATCTGGTACGAATTTCTAAAATGTGGCCATTGAAAAACTTGGAGGCCTCTTTGAAATATTGATGATTACGTTAAATAACAGAGTGAATTATTGGCATGATATAGTTCTTCATGTTCAGAATGTATTTGTGAAGAAAATGTCAATTCGGTTTGATTATGTTCAGTAGCCAAAGCTCAATTTCACACACTCATTACACTAAACAACAATATAAAAATAAAAAAACTTGCCGTATTCTACAAATGAAATTTGAATCATTGTTGATGTACAATGACTTTACTGCATAGAATGAGGAGGACTTCTGTATGTTTATTTTATTTATTTATTTGATTTGTCAATTGCTTACAAGATAATAAGTATAAAGGTAAATATAGTTATGAATACATGAAATGAATACATATAACAAAAATAAAAGAAACAATCAAAGAAACAATAGGACAGGGATGGTAGGCACATTGGTGCGCTTATATACGCCCCCTACAGACCTTTTAGGAAAGGGGTGAGGTAATAGTAGAAAGTCTAAGGCTAAAGTTTTTGTGGTTTGGGGAAGAAACCACAGAGTCAGGTAGAGTATTCCAGACACTGACCACTCTGTTGCTGAAGTCTTATTTCCTGCAATCAAGTTTGGTGTGGTTAACCTTGAGTTTGTATCTATTGTGTGTTCTTGTATTGTTATGGTTGAAGCTGAAGTATTCATTGACCAGTAGGACATTGCAATGTATGATTTTATATACTATACTTAGATTGGACCGAAGACGGTGTAGTTCTAGGTTTTCTAGGTCTAGAATTTCAAGTCTGGTGGCATAAGGTATTCTGCAATGAGTAGAGGAGTGTAGAACTCTTCTTGTGAAGTATTTCTGGACTTTCTCAACTATGCTAATATCAGATACGTGATGCGGATTCCAGACTGATGAGCTGTATTTGAGTATTGGTCTAGCAAATGTTTTGTATGCCCTAGTTAGTAGTGTGATATTACCAGAGAAAAAACTACATAGGATTAGGTTAACAACTTTTAATGCCTTTTTGGCTATGTAGTTACAGTGGGCTCTAGCACTTAGATCATTAGAGATGAGTATTCCAAGGTCCTTGATAGAGTTTGGATCATCAGCAAGGTCTTGACTATTCAGTTTGTATTTTATTTTCTGATTTTTTTTGCCAATATGTAAGACAGAGCATTTATTTGTTGAGATTTGAAGTTGCCATTTGTTTGACCATTCAGATACATAGTTGAGGTCTTTTTGAAGGGTAGCAGTATTGTCTGTGGTGTTGAATAGCTTTACATCATCAGCAAAGAGAATGCAGTTGCTCTTAATATGATCACAGAGGTCATTTATGTAGAGTATGAAGAGAGTTGGTCCTAGAACACTGCCTTGGGGGACACCACTGTTGACAGGTACAGAATTTGATAGGACGCTCCCAATTTTGACCATTTGTTGTCTGTTTGACAGAAATGCTTCTATCCAGTTGTGCAGTTGTCCAGAGATGCCATAAGATCTTAGTTTTAGCAGTAGTTTATCGTGTACCACTGAATCAAAGGCTTTACAGAAGTCAATGTAGATTGCATCTATTGCTTTGCCCTGATCGAGTTGTGTAGTCCACATGTTTTTGCAGTGTAAGATTTGCAAATTACAGGATAGGTTTTTTTTTCTGAAACCAGATTGTTTATTTGAGAGTAGGTTGTTTGTCTCTAAGTGGAGGATAATGGATTGGTTAATAATTGATTCCATGACTTTTCTACAGGTGACACCGCATAAAGAGATTGGTCTGTAATTTTCAACTAGACTGGGGTCTCCCTTTTTGAAGATGGGGATGACCGTGGCTTGTGACCATAGGTTTGGCAAGGAGCTGGTCCTGAAAGATTTTTCAAAGATTATGCTTAAAGGTTCAGCTATGGCAGTGGATAGCTTTCTTAAGAAGTAGGCACATATTCCATCCGGTCCAGTAGATAGAGATAGTTTTAGGTTGCGTAGTGCTTTTTGAACATTGTCTTCTGTAAAATCAATATGTATTAGATCATTGTAGTTGTCTGTAGTTCGACTAGGAAATACTGGGCCTGATCCATTGCTGTTTACAAAGACTGAATCAAAGAATGTGTTAAAGAGGTTGGCTTTGATGATGTCGTCTTTGCAGTCTTTACTATTAGGTCCTTTCAGGGGTGGGATGGATCTTGAGTCTTTTAGTTAGTTGTTTACAACATTGTAGAAAGCTGTTAGCTGTAAAAATCGAGACAAGCCATTAGGGGACAGCAAAGAGGTACAGCTTCCTCCCTTTCAGTCCTTTTAGTGGTTGTCTCGATTTTTGCTGTCAAGGTATTGTAACCTAAGTAGTAAGAGGGCAGAACTCAAAGATTTGCATGGGGTAGTTGTGGTTTCAAAAGGGATTGATGATGGATAACAGTTCTGGAAAAGACTCTAGGAAGTGCTGCAGATACAATCACTTTTCATATATAACATTTTTTTTAAATTACATTTATATGCTGCCCTTCTCCGAAGACTCAGGGTGGCTTACAATTTTTGGGATACAACCCAATGTGCTCAGCAATAGCCTTCATTCCATTGTATATGCCTGCTTATTACTAAGCGGCATTTTTACAAGGTCAGCTAATTGCCCCCAACAATCTTGGGTCCTCAATTTACCTACCCTGAGAGGATGGAAGGCTGAGTCAACCTTGAGCCTGGTGGGATTCGAGCCTACAGTAATTGTAGACAGCTGGATCTTAAGAGCAGGCAATTAACAGCCTGAGCCACCAAGGCTCTTGGGCAGTTATGGGCAATTCTCATTCTATCTTCATCCTAGGTATCTCATATACAATATTTGTATTGGGATAGGATTATTTCCTTAAAACGTTGGTTTTTTTCCTGGTCAATGGTCCCTCCAGTCTAAAAACAAGATGGCAATAGATACAAAAGCTGTAAATTAGCCAGAGCATTGCAGGAGGAAAATTAAGTTCCAAACTGCTGACAAGATTAATATGCAGTTGATGGGCAGCACTTTCACACCAGGGTGCCAACAAATAAACACAATTCAAAAATACCATCCCTGCTGAAGGGAGGATTCCCTGAGACAGAGAGCTCGGCCCTCTGCCATAAAGGTCTCATAGCATGAATTCCTAAAGTGGAACTTGATAGGGAAGATGGTGGTGGGAACAGGAAAGTAGGAGGTCACATTTCAAGGGTAACATTTTCAGCATAGAGAAACTAAATGGGGAGAAATACGGGAAAGTTGTGTGGGCTGCACATAGAAACCAGAAGGTCAAGAGAAAACAGAATCATGGTAGAAGATTTGCCTGGCTGGAGTGCTAAGATAGTTACTTTGCCCCAAGGCAAAGAAGAGGGCGGCGCCATTTTCCTTCTGCCAAGTATGTGGATGCCATTCCTAAGGAGAGCTTTTAAAAGTAATTATCAGGCTCAAGAAGAGAATTAACGTTGCTCCCAGAATGTAATCTACTTAAAGATGTGATCACATCTTCTTCTCTAAGTTTAGGGTAATTTTCTCTCAAGCACATATGCTTTCATCATCTTTAACAGGTTTTGGAACTTCTTGACAATAACTGACAATGGCATTTGTTGCAAGTTTCTCTCATCTCATGTTCTATGAGTGGAGTGTAATGATTAGCTAACCAAGAATTTTATTCAATAGAAACACTAATGCAGAAACACATTTTTGTTTGTTTTTATTGTTGTACGATCTTCATCAGATTGAGAAATCTTTTTTCAAGAGATGCCTATTATTTCTGTACCTAGTTTTTTTTTTTACTAATGTATGAAAATAAGCCTGCAAGGTATTTTTAATTTTAAGACAATGCACTGCCTTTATTGTGGTCTTATGACATCTTCTTTGTTATATTTACATATTTAGTAATGCAGTTACAATACATTTGTCTGGCTGGTTTCCTAAATGCTACAGATTGTACTCAAGCCCGGTGCAGTGCAACAGGATTAATACCAATGAACACACACAGTAGTGGCCCAAAATTGCTATCAGATTTTAATACACAATTTAAAAAATGTGATAAGCTTATTATTGGGTGATTGTTTTTTATTGAAATAGATTTGGAATTGATGAGTTAGACTGAATGCACTATTACTATTTCCTTACATGTGAGTCTGCTTCAATGGATCTGATTATATAAATCTGACTTGCTGTTACCTTTTTCCTGTGAAATGAAGATATTCGAACCCTATTATCTATAGATTTCAGTAAAATGCTAATAAAATGCATTTGTTGGTGAGTAATCATTACAAATACTATGAGATTTACTTGAAAATTGACAAATGTAAGTCTTCCTGTAATTTAAAAAGATTAATTATTATTAGAGAATTTTGCAACACACTGTATATTTTGAAAAAAATATAGCCTAGGTATACTAATTGCTTACTTTACATTTGTTATTTCAGATATTTCTTAGAAAGGTTAAAACTGTAGAGTCCTTGATGCTCTCTAAACTTGGCTATTTGCTTATATGTTAATTGCTTTGCTTTGCAATTTGCAATGTAAAAACTACAATATGTAACTTGAGAAAAGAAATGATGGTGAGCCCAGACTTGTGGATTATCATCAAATAGTAATTTTCATTCAAAATGAACCTACTCTTAAATCTAAAGAAGAATTGGAATTAGAAGAACATGTCTGTCATTGGTTTACATATGTATATAATTCAAAGAAAGATTTAAACTAGACCAAAACAAGTTTTGGGTTTGACCTTGCAAAATATGTATTAGAAATTATATTGTGTGGTAATAATGAACATGTTATTGCCAATATTTATAAACTGTTATTGAAATTGAATTTGGAGAATGAATATGTGAAGCAAGGCACAATTCAATGAGCAAAGAATATAGGGAACAAATGTAGATGAAGGGTTTAAAATTTACATTCACTTATAACTTAAAATATTTTTTTAATAAAATGATGTACCATTGGTATTTAACACCTGATAAATTGTCAAAGATATATAAAAGCACAAATATAAATATAAGGAAGGATCTTCCTACCATCTTTGGTGGTCTTGTGACAAAGCAAAGAAATACTGGGATAAGTTATAATTCCTCAGATTTTTAACACGAATACACAAATTAAACCAGAGACTTTTTTTTCTAGGTTTAATGGACAAAGAACTTGAAAAAAAAATGAAACTTTGTTGACAGAAGCAGAAATAAAAATTGGAGGATATGTTAATTCCCATAGTGGAGAAATTGATGGAACTAGCTAGATGCTTTAAAAAGAAGAATGCATCTAATTTTGTTTCTATCTGGAAACTGCTTCTGGATTTTGTGCTTGAGATGGAAAAACTTTAATTTTGGGATTTACTGATTAGACAAGTGTTTTTTTTTCTATATAGAAATGACTACTACTATGCAAAGTAAAAAGTTGAGGCTGTAACATTATTATGTTCATTCTACTGCACTGAAAAGAATTAATGCTTGTTTTTCTTTCTTTCCCCTTTCTCCTACACTTCTTTCTTTCTCCTTTTTCTCATTCCTATTTCCCCACTATTTTAGTTTCATTTGTATTTTACGCCCTAATGAGTTCAATGAAATTATATTATTAAAAAGATGGCTAACCATTACTTAGAACTCTTTAAATGCTCCATTTAAAGACCCAACATTACGAAGAATACCTAGTTACAGCTAGTATTAACAAAAAGTAGAAACATTTCTTATTCTGAGGTGGCAAACCAGTACTTCTTATTCCTTCCTTCGTGGTGTAATAATTTCTCTTGATTTCTGATTTCTAAGCAGATATTTTAAGATTTCCTCTTTTGCATTTTCTTTCCATACAAAGAAAATTGGCATGGTAAAAGTGACCTTCAGGGTCAAGGATACTACACTGCTTTGGGCAGACACAGTAATATGTATGTTGACAGATCTATTTCACCAGCTGTGAAGCAAGCTATGAGCTAATCGGCTTATAGCTAATTCTTCTTTGGCTAGCTGATTTCCTTGCTAATTTTTTAGTTTTCCGTGTAATCATTTATTTCCTTTGCACTTCAGAAAGCAACAGACAGTTCCAAAGTTATCACAAGTAAAGTAAAAGAGATATGTAAGTTACCCCTTCGTTTCCTCTTCTATTCCGCCCCCCCACTAAGATCCCTTCTAACTCTGTTATTCTGTATTTTGTATTTCTATTTCTCTGCAACAATTCTTGAAACAGTGTTCCATACCTTTCTGATTTTTAAATGATGTAACTTCATGCTTAGCAAAAAAAATTTCTAATTTTCCAATCTATCTTTGATTTCTGTTCCTCCTTTTTTGTTAACTGATTTTGACTTCATAATGAGAGCTAAAAAAATTTTTTCCTGCTGCTGCCTGCAATCTCTGTTCTGTTTTCATTTCTGATTTGTGTCCCTGTACTAAATCAACATACTTCATATCCAAGGAGAGGGGAACGTCCCTGCACTTTAAGCAACATAAGCAACCCTGTTTCATAGTCAAACACTGACCTGTCAGACTTCCTTAAGGACATTTAAGGACTGGAAGGAAAGGGTACTTCCATTCCTAATAGCCTGTAAAAAAATTGCTATTTAAAGTAAGAGGGAAAGGGCAATACTTATGCAGCTTCAGAGGCTATTATAGGGGCACAAATGAAACCCAAGTACAGCCTTCTCCTTCGTAAATGTGTTGTAGGAAATGATACCCTAAATATGACTCATGCTGGCAAAGAGATCTCTCTCGCACATACAGAGAAGGGATATACAGTTCTGCTGACAAGCTATTCAGCTTCACAATAGGACAAACCCTTCAAGTCAATGGCTAAGCTACTACCTTTTTTGGTCATGTGCACAATCAGTCCTTTCATTTAGACTATCACCAAAATGCTTTCACTAGCATGAAATCTTGAGTGTGAACCAGGAATGTAACATGGGAGTCATACTTAATATTCCATGATTTTTGGTGGCTGATTATATGGGGTAAGTTGCTACTACACAGTTAAATATAAATATATTATAAATAAAATAAAACCTTTATTTTAAACATGATGGAGGAACTAGCAGAGTAGATTCATTGATTTTTGAAGATTCGTTTGGGTAGGTTGAATGTGGGGAGATGGCAATTCCAACTCTATATTTTAAGATAAAAGGAAAAATAACACCATGAACAACCAGGTACAATATTAATAGAAGCATTCTTAAAATATTTGCTTGTATTTTTCCAGATTAACAGCAACAGCACTTAGACTTTTATACTATTCTGTAGTGCTTTACAGCCCTCTCTAAGCAGTTTACAGAGTCAGCATATTGCCCACAATAATCTGGGTCCTCATTTTACCAACCTTGGAAGGATGGAAGACTGAATCAACCTTGAGTTGGTCAGGATTTAACTCCTAGCTGTGGGCAGAGTTAGCCTGCAAGACTGTATTCTAACCACTATGCCACCATGGCTCTATTAGGAAGATTATTATCTTCCTAATAATTGTTTACAGCAAGTTTAACTAATTTGTTTGAGATTTTATCACCACCTAAAGACTATTATTGATCAGTCATTTAAATATGTGACTGATTGATTGGATAAATTGAATTATATCTGCTTACAGAATGTGAGCAATAGAAACCCCATTCGTGTTTAGAAGGAAAGAACTAACTAGTTGTCAAATAATGATTGTTTCTTGTATAAAGATGTTTTAGAGCCAAAACTGTATATTGGTTAATACAGATGGATTGATCTTCTTGCAACTGATAAAACCTTTAATCTTTAAATCCATAAGTCTAGCAAGTAACAGTAAAAAAAAAGTTAAAAAAAGTAAAAGTATCGAGATTATACACATACACACACCTTTTATAGTTCTTTTCTAAAATGGTTATTGTGGAATAGTTGAAATGTACCCACCATACAGCATAGTATCATGTCAGAGATTAATTTCTTCAGTAGTGCCAGAGGAATCACTCTAATGGTCTGAAATTCAATTCGGCACTTTCTCTTTTGCTTTTCCAATAAAATGAACCTTTGTCATTAACCCAGGCCCCTGCAGGTAACCTGAGTTTCAGAGAATTATAAAAAGTTGTAAGCAAGCAAACTTTATTTCACTCAAATGAATAGCTATGCTGGCACTTGGCTCTGTTTTAACCATGGATTGCTTTCCACTACCGGCATTGATTAGCACAAGAGTTCCTGTACACTGGTCTGAAGGTTGACAAACATGATGTGTTTTTAATAACAAAATAACATCCTATGACTAGAACTAATCCTTAGTAATGTTCAGGGGTTCCTTCCAGAGCTCCAGATTCAATTCACATCATTAACAGGTTGCTCAAGTAATCCCCTGTTATTAACAGCCACTAGCCTTGCAATGAAGGATGTGAGAGGTTCTCCCACACCTCTAACTCTGCACTATTTCCCAATATTCTGACTTTTCAAGCAATCAAATAAAATATTTATTATGTCATAGATCAGTATGATCAACATGGGGTAGTCATTAAAAAATACAAAGCACATACCAAGAGTAAAATAAAATCTGAAAAATCTGAAAAGTTAGAAGATATAAACAAATTAAAAATTAAATGTATCTGTGGAAAAAAAAATCCCTTCTCACCTGGTCTGGATTTGCCTCAATCTCAGGGCCTCTACTAGAGGCTGGGAGATTGAGGGTTCTGCACACTGTGATTTTCTGGAGAGAGAGCTCTTAGGTCCTTGGACCTGTTAGAGCCAGTCTCCCAGCATGGGGGGGGGGCTCACAGCCCCAAGTGCTGCTACCACTACTGGGACCAGTTTGGCATTGACTATCCATATCCTCTCCAGTTCCTTTTTCAGTCCTGGTACTTCACTAGTTTCTCATCTTCCTTCTTTGTAAGATTGCTGTCTCTTGGCACCTCTATATCTATCACCACCGCCGTCTTCTGGTCTACTATCAAGATGCCTAGTTGATTGGCCACCTCTCCTCTGCCTTGCATTCATTATATTCATATCAGAGCATGTGGGGCATCTACACTCTCACCCCATCTCTGGTTTATCTGTGGGGCCTGGTCCGGTGGCATAACTCTTGGATCTTACGATAAATGCCTGGGAGTTCAGAGTACCTGTCCCGCTCCTTCGCCCCATTTTTAGATTGCAATAGGGAAGGACATGTCGGCAACCTTACATCTGCTGGTTGTCCTGTCCTAAAGAAAGAGTCATGGGGGACCCTCAAGAGCCTGGTTCTTGAGAGGTTGTTGGTGCCCATCTACCTTATTTCTTTATTGTCCCTGCATCCCTGTTTAGTGCCAAGACAGCTGCCAGTAGGAACACCAAGTACTTGTCGACCCTGAAGCTGACATATGTGTAGCCATATTTTATTGTAGCCTTTGTATATTCTTTTTCTTAATTTTCTTTAGGGTTTCTGCAAAGGATTTTTTAATGGTGCTTCAGGCTCACCACATTCTAGCAGCAGGAAGGGGGATTGTAGAGATGAGTGGGGAATGTTATGGCTAGAAGGTGCCCGCAGCTGGCAGAAGGTGGAGCCTGGAGGCATTGGGCTGATGGACTGTGTGCTGATTGTAGAACGTGACTATGGGGGGAAGTTTCAAACTTTTGCTTTTACTGAGTGTAATTCCGGGTCTGGTCAGAGTCGGAATTACACCAAGACTTTGCCAATTTGGTTATGTTCCTAACAAATAGACTTTGATGAAAAATGGATGCCCTGGACTTTTATTCTGACAACATATTATTTGGAACCTTGACAGCACTTGCTTATCAAAGGAGCACTTGCCTGATGGTCACCCATCATCATGAGTGGATCGATTGCAAAACAAGAAATTAATTCCTCTGAATGGAGAGTTATCAAAGTCTCTTTAGTAATCAAGTCTCTGTACTGGATATGAGACCTTGCAAGTTGCAGCTCCTGCACACAAGCCAGAACAACAATGCTTGCATTATTAATTAATTGAGTTCATGCATCATGTTAAGCCATATTTAATAATGGCTTATTTGAACAAACAATAAACATGGTAGGATGCACACAACACACTATGCCCAAACCAGAAAGGTCTCAATGTGCCACCCCCAGAAACTTCCTTCCTTTCCCTTGAAAGGAAACAACATTTAAAAACCAAATGAAATGTCCCATGAAGGCACCAGTGTTGCCAGCCGCTCCTTCAGCTTGAAAAAGTGTGCCCTGGAACATGGTTTTCAATATTGCTCTGCCTGAATTGATATAGCCTGGAGACATCAAGGGTAGAATTGATGATCAACAGTTGTGGGAATGGTAGCCAGTTGGAGGTGGGTGATGAAAGGGGATCTGGGGTGTTTCATGAATCAGGCCTTCAATGGCTGCAATACTAAGACTTTTTCCCAGTTCCTGAATCCCAAACAGCAGCAACAGCTCCATACTAGCAGTTGCGTGGAAAGGATGGGTGAGGGTCCCCAAGTGTATCCAGTAGCCCTGGGAGACCCCAGAAGGCTGGGCAAGATGATGGGTTGAGGATTTGATACAGCCCTCGTGCCTCCTATCAATCCAAAATGATAAAGACATTCAGGAGAATGTTGCATTGATTTATTCATACATCTCCTAACCTTTCCAGCTTCGTGTCTTTGAATGGACTCTGATTAAGTTTAGACAAGGGCCACATGCAAGCTTTGAAGATGTGGCAGCAGCAGGGAAATCCAGATGATGTGCTGGTATTTGTAGCTGCATCTGTGTTACCCACCCCCAAATTGTTAGAAAGAGAAGAGGGGGATTGGCTACTTTGGCAACTACTTCTTAATGTCTCTCTTAGACTTGGAGAGTTTCCTCAGTGACCAGGCTAAGTTCCTGCAGCTGTTTTTTCATGAAGAGTCTAGGGGTCCCATTAAAAGTGTGTAAAGTTTCTCTAGTGTCTAATGAGATGAAATGTCCAGGGCTTAATTATTTGGCTATCACACCCAACTCTCTGGCCGCCTTGAGTCCAACAGGCTCAATTAACAGTTGCAGCAAACCAACAACCACACTACCATCTCCTGGTAGCCCCACTTCATGGTCAACAGGAGAAATGCTGGCCTCAAGGGAACCATTCAGCCTCCAAGACAGGTCCCTGAAGATGGAAGAGAAGAAGACCAGAAGAATAACATAGGAAATGATTGTGTTTTCTTTATCCATCAAAACAAATGAGTTGAACAATAACTAAACAAAAGAAGGGTGCCCTCTTAGTGAAAGGGGTCACCTGTCTCCCACTACCCACCTTCATACAACTGTCCTTGAAGGCAGGGGTGGGATCCGACTGGTATAACTACTGGTTTGGTGATTTACGTTTTGCTGCGCGCGTGTGAGAAACGTCGTCAGCTTGCTGCCTGGACAGCTGAGCAGCACTGCATGCAGGTGCACAGAGTTTGAAAAAGCACTTTTTTTCCTGCTTTTTCAACCGCAGCTGTGCCTCGCAAAGCAACTGAGGTTGAAAAGGCAGGAAATAAAGGTCAGGTAAGAGCCCAGGTGGGCAGTTGGGCCACAACAGCAGCAGACATAGAACCAGTTCTATGTCTGCTGCTCTTCAGAGCTACCGGTTCTACAGAGCCGGACAGAACCGGTAGAATCCCACCCCTGCTTGAAGGCCCTAGTCACATCCACCCCTGCAGGACATGGCCATTCTTTGACCCCCTCTGGCAACCCCATTTCCCACAAGGATGGTAACCCTTCATGCCAACCACCAGATGAGCTATGTCAGCTGGGCTCTCTACTTGAAGAGTTGTTATCATGAACAAGGCTGGGTTGGCAGTTCTTTTTCTTCCTGCCAATCTGAAAGTGGTTTTTGTAAAAGCCCACAATTACTATACATGACTCCTCCACGTATCCAAAGCTTTCAGCCAAGTGTGCATCTACAAAAATAGAGTAATAGATTATGTTACACATTTAAATAAGTAGATTTATAGAATATGTGTGTGTGTGTGTCTGTGTGTGCGCGCAAAGCATTTCTATACCCCACACACCCCATTAAATCTATAAATTTAAATTAATATTTGTGGGGGGGCCCTCCATCTTGTCCTTGGCCAAGGAGAGATTGCAGTCACACATTCCTACTGGGAAATGGTGCCTGGGAATTGTGAGGTTTGCAAGCAAATGAGGGAGAAAGGAAATGGATGAGGCTGGGGGTGACCAGGAGATGACAACTGGGAAACGGAGAAAGGGTCATATTGATGCCTTACAGCCAATTTTCTGTGGAGGGAACAGCACAAATACCACTTGCAGCCCTTTCCAGTTCCCCCTCTCTCACTCAAATTATGTGGTTTTTACTCACTTGAACGCAGAATCTCTAGAATGAGTGCAGTGGCTGGAGACTCATACCTTCATTGCCACATTTATGAAAAGTGATTTACACCCTTTGCCAAAGAAAAGCAGGAAGGATCTGGGAACACCTCTTGCATCTAGCTCCCCTACCCCATAGGTGTTTGGCACAGTGGATAGCAGCCTTCTTTGTGGGTTCTGTTAAGTTTGCATGAAGAGACAGATGCGGAGTGCTTCAAGCTCTTTGTTTATTAGTGACTACAGCTCAGAACGGACCTGACTGGTTTTGCTGCGGCTGCTGCTTATAGCCGGCAGCCACAGCTGACAGCCAATCAGAGTGCAGGGTTTTCCCGCACTTTTTAAACCAATCATTTCCAACACTTTACAAGAACAATTCAAACTAAACCAATGATTTCAAACCTGCATACATAACACCCCTCCCCACTAGGTTCAGTCCATACTCAAACCCCATCTATCTAATGTATTCTTTTAAATAGGTGGGGCTCTTACGTGTGACGTTGAGACCTACATGGTTCAGATGTTTTAAGGTTCTCACCTTGTGAGGGAGGAAATGTGTCTGCTGACATTTCCTTACTTGGACTTCTAGTAATGGTAGAACCTGTTTGGTTACTACAACCTGGTCTCTTCTCCCAATCCATCTCCAACCCAATGTCAGCACCTAAGTCAGGTAGTGGTGTGCAATCTTCCATTTGTAAAATGGTTGTTGGCACTGTGACAGGTTTTGGGGTGATTCCTGTTGTGTTAGCTCATTACACATGGGGTTGATTCTTGCTTGCTGATTATCCTCATAATCCTCCCCTTCCCCCCTAGAAGAGGCAGTAGGTATGGGAACCAGGGAGGAGCAATGGCGATGCTCCCGAGGTAGTCTGGATCTTAGCTGATCAATGTGCCTGCTCCAGAGGACACCATCCTCCGTTTGTACCCTGTAAGACCTGGGGCCCATGATTTGGGTTATTTCAGCAGGAATCCATAATGGTTCACCCATAAGGTTCTTAGCATAAACAGAATCACCCACAGTGAAAGTGCAAATTTTGCTAGTGGAATCTAGTGGTGCGTTGGGTGCATAAATGGGATGAAGGCGGTCAAGGGGGGATCTGAGTTTCCTACCCATCAACAATTCAGCTGGGGTTAAGTTAGTTGAGGGGTTGGGAGTGATATGCTGGACACTGAATAGTTTTTCAACTTTCTCAGTGATGTCCCCTGGACCCAAGTGCTGAAGTTTTTCCTTGGTAAATCCTACCATACGTTTAGCCCGGCCGTTAGCCGAAGGATGCCCAGGGGCTGTCAGGGCATGTCTGATACCCTGCTGTGCTAGATATGATTCAAAAAGGTTGGATGTAAATTGAGGACCATTGTCAGAAACAAGCACATCAGGTAACCCATGAGTTACAAAAGCTTTTTCAGCTGTTTGATGACAGCTTCAGTTGTGGTGGATGCCATAGGGATAACCTCTAGCCATTTGGAATATGCATCTACTATAATAAGGAAAGTGTGCCCTCTGGTAGGGCCAGCAAATCAATGTGAATCCTGGACCATGGGCCCTAGGACATTCCCATTCCTGTGGGGGGCGAGAGGTGGGGCAGGCCTGACTACCTGACAGTTGGGACAAGATGCAACCCAGTTTTCAACCATTTTGTCAATACCTGGCCACCATACATAACTCCTGGCCAATCCCTTCATTCTGACAATTCCCGGATGACCCTCATGTAACATTTCCAAAACCTCTTTTTGTAGTTTTGCAGGAATAACCACCCTGTTACCACACAAAATACATCCTCTTAATACAGATAATTTAGTTTGCCTGGATTTAAAAGGTTGGGCAAGGTTGAGGTAGATCTTGAAGTGGCCAACCTTTCTTAATCCAGCCTATAACAGGAGCCAATAAAGTGTCTTTGGCAGTCTCTCTGGCAATTTCAGCAGTATGTACTGGAAGCTTGGCAACAGTTTCTAGAAAAAAGGTGTTAGTCTCAGGAACAGGGTCCTCGATGTGTGAAGGAAGTGGGCAGTGACTCAAAGCATCTGCGTGCCCAATGTCTTTGCCAGGTCTGTGGATGAGTTTGTATGACTAAGCAGCAAGAAATTTGGTCCATCTCAACATCCTTGGTGACAGGATCGTGGGCGTTGGTTTGTCCCCTGCCACAATGCCTAAAAGAGGTTTGTGATCTGTGACAACAGTAAATGTTCTCCCATATACGTACTCATGGAATTTCTTGACAGTTGTCACAATTGCCAAGGCTTCCTTGTCCAGTTGGCTGTAGTTCCTCTCTGCTTTAGTCAAAGTGCGAGAGTAAAATGCAATAGGGGCTTCCCTTCCACTGGGAAGCATGTGGCTCAACGCCCCCCCCCCACTCCAAAAGGGGAGGCATCACAAGTCAGAACAACAGGTAAGTTCTCAGAGAACTGTATCAGTACAGAATCAGACATGATTTGTCTCTTGATATTGTTAAATGCAGCTTGTTCCTTCCTGCCCCAGACCCATGCAGATTTTTGTCCAGCAACCTATGTAGGGGTTCTGCAATGGTTGCCTTCTGAGGTAGAAACATATGATAGAAGTTAATAAGTCCCAAGAATGCTTGCAAATCTGTTTTGCATTTTGGCCTGGGGGTTCTTTGATTGCCTGAACTTTGGCCTCTGTGGGGTGGATGCCATGTTTATCGATCATGTAACCCAAGAATTCCACTTTATCTGTTCTAAGTGTGCATTTTTCTTCGTTGACTTTTAACCCCGCTTTTTTGAATCTGATTAAGACTTCTCTGAGTCTCTCGTGTAACTGAGTGTCATTTTCAGCAGAAATTAAAACATCATCAAAATAGGGCACCACCCTGGCAACCCTGTAACATTCTTTCCATAAGGCTTTGGAAGATGCCTGGTGTTACGCTTACTCAAATTGCAACCTTTGCATTTGAAAGCACCTCTATGGGTCACAATGGTTTGGGCTTCTGCAGTGGCATCATCAACTGTTAACTGTTGATATGCCTGTGCCAGGTCCAATTTGGCAAAAACTGTGCCGCCTCCAAGAGAATGTAATAAATGATGCACTACTGGAACTGGATATGCTCTCTGTTGTAGCTCATGGTTCAATGTCCCCTTGTAGTCCCTGCAGATTCTTACAGACCTATCAGCCTTTACTGGTGTGACTATGGGTGTCTCCCACCTGGAGTGGTCAGTGGGCTCTAAAACCCCTTGGGCATCAATTTTTTCCTTTAAGGCAAATAGAACCCTTCTGGGTTTTAAACGGATTGGTTGTACCTTGGGATCTAGGTTAAAGGAGATAGGGGTCCCCAAGTACTTGCCTAATCCGTTGCTGAAGACCTCTGGAACTCAGACTTCAAGGCCTCTTCACTCAGTGTTGCTCAGCGTGATTGATGCCAGTCACCTCCAGCCCGTTGGATTGAACCATTGCCCAGCAGACTTGCGTCCTTGTCCACGATGGTCAGTGGTAGGCGTGGTGTGGCCTTGAATTTCACGTTGAATTCTCTTGTTCCAACTACTGGAATCTTGTTCCCTTGGTAGTCTTTAAAGTCAGTCTTGCTGCTTCTTGAAGTGATTCTTCTGGATGTTAGGAGTAGTCTGTGAATAGTGTCCCATGACACCATAGAAAGGTATGAACCTGAGTCCACTTCCATTTGGCAAGGCCTTCCTTCAATAAGTACCTTGACATGCACCTTTCTGCTTTTTAAGGGGAAGAATGACCAATAGTTACTGTTTGATGAGTTTCATTCTTCCCATTTGCTTCTGTGCTGCGCCCCACTTTCTCACTGAGGTTGTTAGGCTTGAATTCTTTGTCTTTGCTTGCAGCAAACTTCCTTCTGTTGGGTGGAGTTCTGGATGATTTGCAGACTCTTGCTGGGTGTCCTCTTTTATCACAACGGAGGCAAATGGTGTCTAAAAACTTGCATTCAGTGCAGGGGTGCCTTCCCCCACAACCTCTGCAGTAGAAATCTTGTCTCTTTCTTCCCAGGTCTTCCTTTTTCCGCTCCATTCTGAGTCTGTAAATTCCTTCCTCCACCTCACTACAGTCTGAATCAGAATCTAGTTCCTCACAATGATTTGTGGTGGACTTTTCCACATCAGGATGGCTCGTGGCCTTGTTAATCTTCTTCATGGCTGCTGCTGAGGACTTGGTGGCTTCTGCTGAAGAGGCTTCTTCTATTGCTTCTTTCAGCGTGATCTTAGGTTTCATTAATAACTTGCTCTGCAGCACCTTGTCTTTAAGGCCTAAAATGAAACGATCGTGCATGGCCTCCTCTAAACTGTTGAATTCGCATGCATCCCCAATGTCTCTTAAACTTGCCACGAAGTCATTTATGCTTTCGTTTTCCCCCTGATCGCGACGGTAAAACTCGTGTCTCTTAATGAGGCACGATACTTGTGGCGCGTAATGGACTCTTAACAGCCTTTCCAGATCAGGCCAAGCCATTACCTTCACGTCTGCTGCTCCCGAGTGCCTCGCCATCTTGAAGACTGCCGGACCGCAGTACGTAAGGAAGACCGCCCTCTTCCGCTGCTCGGAAATGGCGGCAAGATTGTTTCCCTCCAAATACATTTGGAAACGATCTGCATACGACTCCCAGTCTTCTGCCGTTGGATCGAACGGGGCTGGGGGGGTGTTCAGCGCAGCCATCTCGCTCTTCTTCTGTTCCACGTTGCCTTCTTCTTCAGGGGAATCCCACCTTCATTGCCAGTGTTAAGTTTGCATGAAGAGACAGACGCGGAGTGCTTCAAGCTCTTTGTTTATTAGTGACTACAGCTCAGAATGGACCCGACTGGCTTTGCTGCGGCTGCTACTTATAGCCGGCAGCCGCAGCTGACAGCCAATCAGAGTGCAGGGTTTTCCCGCACTTTTTAAACCAATCATTTCCAACACTTTACAAGAACAATTCAAACTAAACCAATGATTTCAAACCTGCATACATAACAGGTTCTATGACAACTTGCCATGGCAACTCACCACAGCAACTCACTATGGGTCAACTCACCATAGGTCACCTCACTGTGGGACAAGAATTGCACTAATTTTAAAGAAATAGTGGAACAGAATCATTAAAGAGAGGATGCCAAAGGAAGGACAAAATGAAAAGTGAATGACAAAAATTAAAATATTTTAGAAATTATTTTAAATAACTAAATTTATTGTTGAATTGTCCCACAGCAAGTTGGTGAGCTGGCCACGGCAACCTGTCCTGTGGCTAGCTGCCCGTGGTGAGTGGGCTGTGGCAAGTTTGCTGCAGTGAGTTGTCCCATTCCATCTCTGAGGCTCCATTGCTTCTAGCTAACCTTTGCAAAGAGATCTTTCCACATAAAATAATTATTTGCATTTGTAGATATTTTTAAAATTATTTGCTGGTACTTTTCTTGAAGTTCACTTTCCTTCCTTCCTTCCTTCCTTCCTTCCTTCCTTCCTTCCTTCCTTCCTTCCTTCCTTTTGTTTCTCTTGCTGTCTAGGTGATGAAGCTGTAAAAGGTCCACAATAGAGGTTTTCACCCTCCTAGAACACCTGGGGCCACTCTGCTGCCTCCAGGTTTCATTGCCTAGAGTTGAGAAGTCCCAAGCTTCGTTAAGAGCTGAGAGGTCACCTTAACTTTAAAATCTGGTTTTGGAGTGATATTGCAACATCTTTGGAAAGGGCCACTAGCATTGGGGTGGTTCATAGTTCCTATCCCTATCATGAGCATTATTCCAAACCTATTTTTGTTTTAGTCACCCCTGGATTTGCTGTTCTCTTCTCAACAGAAGGATTGTACTCTGCAACTGTTTTCTTTTCAAATGTCTATCTCTTTTTCAAGATCAAATCCCTTCCCATGAAAAGGGATGTAAAGTTTCTTCAATGTCTAATGAGATTAAATGTCCAGGGCTTAATTACTTGGCTATCACACCCAACTCTCTGGAGGGGCCACCATGGTCCAACAGGCCCAAAGGAAGGTCAGGCAATTAACTCTTGCAGCAAACCAACAATCACACGCTGTCTCTTGGCAGTCCCACGTAATGGAAGAAGAAAACTTTCTGGCCTCCAAGGAGCTGCCAAGATAGGTCCCTGGTGGTGGAGGATCAGAAGAATAAACATATGATCTTATTTTCTGCATTCATCAAAATAAATGAGAAAGTGGAAGAAAGGGTGAACATCTAGAAAGGTGCCTTGATTTCCAGGGGTTAGGCATAGAATGGGGGATCACATAAACTGTTTCTCTTGTTGTGTAGGCAATATAGCTATAGAAGATCCACAAAAATGGTTCTCACCCTCCTGGGACAATTGGGATCAATTGAAGGTACTATTCGCCACTTTGTGGTTCTCAAGTTTCATTGTCTAGAATTGAGAGGTCACCTTAACTTTACAATTCAGAGCCAAATCTAATTCTGGAGTGGTATTGCAACATGTCTAGAAAGGCCACCAGCACTGGAGTGGTTCATAGTTCCTATCACTTTACCATGCGCAATACAAACCTATTTTTGTTTTAGCACGTGGGAAAAGTCATACTTGGACTTGCTATTCCTGATTGTGCTCTGGAACTGTTTTTCTTTTTAAACATCTATTTCTTTTTCAAGATCAAATCCCTTCCCATGCTCCCGTTGTTTAAATTGCGGTCACAACTGCATCCAAGCCTCTCTGCAGTTGTGGGGGACCCATTCACACCAAATCCCATTGAAATTCAGGGCAGTCCAAAAGAGTTTGGGGGATTTTCCAGACACAGCTAGTACTTGACTTACAACGGTCACTTAGTGATCTTTCAAAATAATGATGGACCACCAAAAATACTTACAACCTACAGTAGTTCCGAAGTTCCAATGATGGCCCCAACCCCTGTGTTGATGTGACTGCATTTGGGTTACTGGGCAACCAGCCCACATTTATGGCCATTTTCAGTGTCTCACAATCATGTGACTGCAATTTATGGTGTTTTTGCTGAAAACTGGTGTTTATTTCTGGTTTTCAGCAAAAATGTGTGATAGTGAACAATGGCTTTGCCTAATGACCACCACGTTTGTGTTACGACTGCTACATTCACTTAATTGCTGCAAAAATAGTTGTAGAATTAAGTTGGATGATCTTTATAACTGTCATGTCTTATGATCAAAATGGGCAGGCTTCATTACGGTCATAAATGGAGGATTACCTGTAACAATCTTGGTTTCTTTGTGGGGTGTGATGATGATCTATGAATCTAATGCAATTACTTCTTCATTTTACCAAAATAAATAAATCAATCCAAGAAAATCTGAAAACTGTAATTCTAAAGTATCAAGATCTGAAAACCAAAGATTATGGCATAAACCTGTCATGCATGTCCCAGTGGTTATCAGCATACTAGGTGCCATAACAAAAAAAAAATACCCTTGAAAATCTGCATTGACAAAATTTCTATCTGTGAGTTGCCCAAAGGTCACCCTGCTTGGATCCATACATATGCTGCTTCTATGTTATTATTTGAACATCCCTGAATTTTAAAAGAACTCAAAATGAAGGAAAGCCAACACCAGCTAAAGAACAGGCAAATTTGATTTATGTAAACAACAACAGCAATATCTCAGAAAAAAATACATGAAAAAAATACAAAATTGCAGCTATCCAAGAAACAAAACAAGAAGCAGAAAAAAGAAAAAAGAAAGAAAAATGGAAAGTATGTGTATGTCACATATTAAAGGTCAAGCAAATTCATACAAACAGAAAAAATAAACAATTGTGTTTCTGTAACATCACAAAGTATAAAATCCTCGTCCCAAAATCCTTGTCACATAACATTATGTGCCAGATTTAGGCACAAACTAAACAAGCTCTAGCTTAGGGCTCTAAGTTTCCCCCATTTTTAGAAATCTATGTGGCTTTTTATGTGTACTGTAATCTATGAAAGAGATCAAACCAGATAAATCATAACTATGTAATCAGGAAATCATTAGAAAATATTGTGTAGCTTTTGTTATTTTGTTGTTTTGGTACATAACATTAGTGAGTTACCTTCTAGGTAACTTTTTAACAAGGGGCTTCCAGCTTTCGATAGATCAGGGCCTCATCCAGTCTAAGCCTGGCACTGTAAAAACAGCATTTTTAGATCAGTAGACAAAATTGCCTTTCCGGATGGTTAAATCATGTCTGTCATAAATTCAATTCTTAATGTCATGACTGTTATTACTTTCCTAATTACTGAATGAATTTTATCAGGACTCCAAGCCTGCTAGAACCACAACTCCTCAAAAATAGTCAGATTCTAATATTTTGGGAGGCAGCTGAACATAATACTAACATATTTAACATCAAAGCAATTCCACATCAATCTACTTTTGAACATTATTATTGCTTTTGAAGGACCTTACCCATTTTGCGGAGCCTGCTCAGCCTCTTGGTAGACAAAGAAGCTGGTTGGAGAAAGGGCAGTGAGGAGGACACATTTCTAAGCAGGGGGGCTTATCCCAAGTACTTTGTGGTGCTGATGAGGCCAAGGTATTTGTCCTCCTCCATCTTTGCCTCCTCCCAACTCATAGGATATTTGGATCTTTGGGTTACAAGCCTCCTTGAGACATGTGATAGGAAGAGGCAGGGAGCTTCACAGAGTCCTAGGGCTTAGATCTCCCTCCCTCCCTGGGCAAGTTTTTGGATTTCCTGAATCCCTTTCAGGCGGGATTTAGGCCTGAGACTGTGTGGGGACAATTGCTTCTTAGGCTAGGAGCAGGGGTGGGATTCTACTGGTTTGGACCAGTTCTATAGAAATGGTTGTCATGATTCTGCACAGTTCGGAGAACCAGCAAATCGTGCCCCTGGCTGGCCCCACCCCTCTCTACCCACCCCTCCCCTACCCACCCAGTCAGTCCTTATCGCACATGTGCAACATCGCGCACATGTCCAACATCGCTGACTGTGTTCTTCCCTGCCCAGTCACTCCTTAAGGTATTTCTTTTCCCCTCCTGACGATCAGCTGTTCCTATGATCAGCTGTGCTGGGATTCCCCTCGCTGTCTTACTGCTTCACCCAGGAGGCTTCCCTGAGGCCCAGGAAGGCAAAAAATGGAGAGGGGGCGCAGCAGCACCCTTCCCATGAGCTCCATTTTTTCCTTCCTGGGCCCCAGGGAAGCTTCTTGGGAGCAAAAACGTCCCCTCAGGAGGCTTCCCTGAGGCCCAGAAGGCCCCAAAATGGAGCATCGGGGTGCTGCACATACCCCCCCAGGCTCTGTTTTTTTTCTTCCTCAGCCCCAGAAAAGCCTTCTGGGAACAAAAACACCCCCTAGGAGGCTTCCCTGAGGCCCAGAAGCCCCCAAAATGGGGAGGGTGCTGCAAAAAAAAAGCCACGCCCACCCAGTCACATGGCCATGCCCACCTAGCCACGCTCACAGAACCGGTTGTTAAAAAATCTGAATCCCACCCCTGGCTAGGAGACCTTTTCAAGCAGGCTTTAGAGTTCCAGGCTTCTTTATCAGGGGAGGTTGGAGATGCAGAAGAGGAAGTGACTGTGGAATTAGACAGGTGAAATGTGGGACTGGGCAGTTCTGTCTTTTTGGATTGGGTGCTTGGAGCGATTACACCAAACCTTTCCCAAGGGAAGAAGGAAGGGAATATTATGTCATTTTTATGCTGCTTTCCTGTACTCACGTGTTGAAGAGATTATAGTATAAAGAAGAGTAAGCTGCCTTAAGTATAAAGGAGAGTAAAAGAATTGATCCTGAATAAATCTGAAAGTGCAGCATAAAACCAAGACTTTTGACAAAATAACATCCCTGCAATATGTGAGACAGTTAAAACACCCACCACAAACTGTGTTTTAGAAGGTTTGAAGTGCTTAGTCAATTATTCCTTTCCACCTGGCCCCTTTCTGGGTGGTGGGATTTTTGGGAGACCCCTAATATCATTTCATGATCTTTCAAGGTGAAAAGACAAAATGGTCAAGAGTGAGGTGGCCAATTGAGCGGACCTGGGTGAACAACCTTCCCAGGAGATCTGGCTAAAAGGGCTTTTGCTTTCCAATCCAAGGGGTTGCATCCAGACTTAGCCAGACCTAGGGGAATTATGGGAGCATTACATCCTGTTTCAATGGGTTTAAGCAAAAGAATGATTTTTGCCCTCAAAATATTTTTTAGGTCTTATTGATGCTTGAGGTTTGCAAGCCAAGCCATCAATAATTGCCACTGTCCCCTGCTGGTTTGTAAAATCCTTTGAGGTTTTGGAAATAGCAACATAAATAATTCAGCAAGAAGTGTCAGCCAACATTTCTGCAGGGGGGACTAAGCTGGCTTACTAATTTGGTAAGTTAAGTGACTGACTTTGTGGGATGTAGTTTTAGCAACAGAGCTCCACAGAATTGAGGGTGGGATGGAAAGTGTTGGAGGGGTGGGTCTCCTTCAAACATGTAGGGATCCTGACCACCTTATAGTTGAACAAAGGTGGTGCCCAGCTGGGTTTTGCTGCAATGGCACATTGCCTAGGTTGACTGCCTTGCTCCCTGCTCTGGGTTCTGACCCAGAAGCTGATTCCTTCATGGTGCTGGAGAGGAGAAACTGCTACAGGTCTCAAATGGACAAAGTGGTCAGGGTCAGCCCTTGAAGGCTGTCTGTCTTCTGAAGAAGCTGGTCTGCAGCCTTAGAGCCAGTTTTGAACAGACCGTCCCCAGACATTCTCAAGGAAGGGACTCCTCAAGATGTTCAAAACCAGGGTTTTGTGGCAAGAATTCATTTACATAAGCTTCCATTTTGGGTTAAGGTGAATGCAATATATATATATATATATATATATGTAGGTCTAGGTGTATTCGGGTCTTGTCCCGTGTAAGATTGAGAATACCTTGGCAACGTTTCAACGAAATCTCATCCGTCATCTTCAGGCTGGTGTCTTCAGCTTCGTTCTCCTGGGAGAAGTGTGTGATTGTGGCTGTTTTCCCCTTTTAAACTCTAGAGTTGGCTGTGTTGTTACTTCTTGATTGGTTTGTGGAGTTGTATGCAGATTGGATGGCTTTTTCCTGAGACCCTGTGTGGCTGAGGTGCTGGCTGTGTGTCTCTCAGCCTTTGTGTTGTAACGACCTGTAATGGGCTGTGTGATGACCTTCTGAGTTCTATTGTTGTGATGTTCTGGGTGTGGTGCTGTAATCTCCTGGGTCGCTGTCTGTGCTGCAACCTCCTGATGTTTTGTGTTGTGATCTCCTGAGTTCTGTGATGTAGTATCCTGGGTGGAAGGCTGTGATGTGGCATCACACAGCCCATTACCCAGGTCATTACAACACAAAAGGCTGAGAGACACACAGCCAGCACCTCAGCCACACAGGGTCTCAGGAAAAAGCCATCCAATCTGCATACATCAACTCCACAAACCAATCAAGAAGTAACAACACAGCCAACTCTAGAGTTTAAAAGGGGAAAACAGCCACGATCACACACTTCTCCCAGGAGAACGAAGCTGAAGACACCAGCCTGAAGATGATGGATGAGATTTCGTCGAAACGCTGCCAAGGTATTCTCAATCTTACACGGACAAGACCCGAATACACCAAGACCTACATACCTTTACCCGTGAAAATCTACGAAAACATATATATATATATATTCTTGTGGCAAGAATTCATTTACATAAACTTCCATTTTGGGTTAAGGTTGTGAATGCAATATATCTCTATCTCTATCTCTATCTATCTATCTATCTATCTATCTATCTATCTATCTATATAATTGGCTCTCATTTTTAGGAATGATTGCCTCTGAGTTTCTTAACTAAGTTTCCTCCTAGAAAGTCCATGTTTTATTATAAGAAAATGCCTTCTGAAGAAGAAGCAGGCTAATGTCTGCCTACTTGGTTGCTTCCAGGACTGGTACCCAGAGGTCCCAACAGGAAGCCCATGGATTGAACTCAGCCTCATTTTCAAAGGGTTAGGAGAAGTCCCTCTTTCTTTGTAACCTTATTGGGGTAGGGTATGGGATATGTCATGGTCCTTCAGTTAATTTTTTCCCTGCCTTGTGTGGGTCTCTGCATTTATTTAGCAGCAAGAAAATGTGGCATAAAAGTACAGGCTCTTTTGTGGAGTGTTTGATGAACAATGAGGGCACAAGGACTGCTAACAGCACACTCTTCCCTGAAGTGGTAATCAATGTCTGGATGTAGAGTTAGGGGCAGCTCAGCAGAGTATCAGGGCAAGAGTTTCTAAGTGGACTCTGGACAGGGAAGGTTTAGTTGACGTTGACTTCCTTTCTGGTAATTTAATGCCTGGGAATGTTTAGATACACCTCCACCTTTGTGATCTCTGGAAGACTCTGCTGTCTGAATCTTACCTGAGAGGCCACAAAGGGATTCAGGTTCCCAGGTTGCCTTCTCCTGCCTTCAGCTTTAATGCAGGAACTGAGTGCGAGGAGGGTAGAGAGGAGCCTCCTGATTCAGCACTGAGCTTAATACAGCTGAATGTGAGGCCTGGCACTGGAAAACCGTCTTTATTTGCCTCCCATTAACTCCCTGCAAGATGCAGTTACCTGATTGAGTAGATGGTAGACCCATTGATGAAAGGATGTGAAGAAATACGGAAGGACACAAAGGCCTTTGCCACAGGCATTAATGGGGTTCCTGGAGGTTTAATGTGGTTGTATGTGATAGGTCTGTGGCATATGGATTTTAGTGGCCTGGCCTGGCTGTTCATCTGCTGGCATGAGTCAGCAAACGAAGAGGGGAAAGAGGAGAAGAAGCACAATTGAAGGGCAGCTGACTAGCTAGCCAGGGTTGTTGCAAGGAGATGTCAAGGCAGCAGTTTCATTGGTCCAAACTGGTGTTGGACAATGGAGCCCTGGAGGATACCCACCTTCTCAGTTGCTGTGGGATGTGCTACTAGTCTGATTCAAAATGGGAAAGAGGGGGAAGGAAAGAAGGAAATAATACAGAACTGACAGAGGACAAAAGTTGTAGAGTGAAGTTAAGTTAAATGAGAGCACAGAGCAGCATCTGCTTCTGACTGGGGAAAAAGAAGAGAGGTCCATAGGTGGCTTCCCTGGAAGAAGGGAAGCAAAGACCCAAAGAAATGACATCTCCACCAAAGATGAGAAGGAAGGAAGGAAAGGTCCATTGGTCACTGGTGAAGTCTTGGTCTCTGCAGAAGAACTGGGCAGAAGACCCTGAGAGAGGCTCTCCCCAATGGAGAAATAGGAGGTATTTCTCTGAAGGTTTCCAAGAGAAGTCAAACCTTTGGGCAAGAGAGCCAAATCCCAGCCCATGGCTTTCTTTTCACTCTCCCTCAATAAGCCCAGAAATGGGAGAGAGATGGAGAAAAAGGGGGCAGCTGGGGAGAGAGAGGGAGACTCTCCTGGGGAAGTTAGGAGGAAACCAGACACCACGTGAAACCTGGAAATGTGTATACCTGTTGGTGGCTCAGGCTGTTAATTGCCTGCACTTAAGTTCCAGCTGCCTACAACTGCTGTAGGCTCGAATCCCACCAGGCTCAAGGTTGACTCAGCCTTTCATCCTCTTGGGGTAGGTAAATTGAGGACCCAAGATTATTGGGGGCAATTAGTTGACCTTGTAAAAATGCCGCTTAGTAATAAGCAGGCATATACAATGGAATGAAGGCTATTGCTGAGCACACTGGGTTGTATCCCAAAATTGTAAGCCCTGAGTCTTCGGAGAAGGGCAGCATATAAATGTAATTAAAAAAAAATACTTCTTGTAAATCACTTCACTGCAAAGAGTAAAAAGCATAAGAGCCTCCATTGTCTGGTTGTCTCTGTCGATTGCCACCCTTGCAAAGGAAAATTGACCTCTCATCCTACTGAGTCAAGGTGGTTACTGAGACTTGGTTTTTTAAAATTTCTTTAAAATTTATTTTTATCATTGTAGTGTGTTTTTATTATAGTTTGCGGCCCAGAGGTCCATTGGTGGTATACATTTGTTAAACAAAAAAATAAATAATACTTTATGCATTGATGTTCCAAATGCAGGAGTGATGATCTGCCCTGGAATGTGCAGATGATATGGTTCCTGCTTTCTACAATGCCTGTTTCAGCCCATCTACCTTCTTTCTCATGGGTATACCTCAGCTGGAAGAGGTCCATGTATGGCTGTCCATCCCCTTTGGCTCCATGTATGTCATGGCCGTGCTGGGGAACTGCACCATCCTCTTTATCATCAAGGAAGAGCCAAGTCTCCACCAGCCCATGTATCTCTTTCTTTCCATGCTGGCCATAACTGACTTGGTGCTTTCCTCCTGCACACTGCCCAAAATGCTGGCCATCTTCTGGTTTGACAGCAAGGAAATTGACTTCCACTCATGCCTCCTCCAGATGTTCACCATCCACTCCTTTGCCACAGTTGAATCAGGGATTTTCCTGGCTATGGCATATGACCGTTATGTGGCAATATGTACCCCCTTGAGACACAAGACTATTTTAACCTCTTCAACTGTTGCCAAGATTGGGGCGGCTGCAGTTCTGAGGGGCTTCTTTTACATTTCACCTTTTCCTTTACTTATAAGAAGACTGACTCACTACCGCACCAATATCATTGCACACTCTTATTGTGAGCACATGGCTGTGGTGAGGCTGTCCTGTGAGGATACCTCCATCAGCAACATCTATGGTGTGACAATTGGCTTTATGATAATCATCATTGACTCCCTGTGCATCGGTGTATCTTATATTTTCATCCTCCGGGCAGTGATGAATTTGGACACAGCAGAGGCCCGACTAAAATCTTTTAGCACTTGTAGCTCCCATATTTGTGCCATCTTAGCTTTCTACATCCCCATAGTAGCCTCTTCCCTGATCCACAGGTTTGGCCACCAGGTGTCTCCTCCAACACATATCCTTTTGGCCAACTTCTATCTGATCTTTCCCCCTGTTTTAAATCCCATTGTTTACACTGTCCGGACCCAAGTAATGCAGAAGAAGTTAGTCAAGATGCTATCCTGGGCTCAGATCAACTAGAAGCCTTTTCTAAGCTGTTCAGAAACAGGGTTTTTGTGTCTCTCTGTGTGTAAGGAGTCCGTTGAATTAATATCAACCCTGAGCAGTCTATATGGGAATATCAATGTCCTGACACAATGCCTGAAAATTATCTGGGTTTGCATGAGGAGGAACAGGTTCAACCCTGCCTAGGACAAGTAGCTGGGGTTATTTGGAACCCCTGGACATGGAGATCTGGGCAGTTATCATCTTTGGTGTTGTGTGGGATAATACTTCCCATCAACACTGCATACAACTTAGGGGTTATCCTGGACTCATCCTGCTCTTCTGCAGGAGCCTGTGGCTCTATGACTTTTTTCACATCAACTGGTGTATCAATTGTACCTATTCCTAGTACAGGAGGCCCTTGAGATGATAATTTATGCATTAGTCAGCTCATGATTGGATTATTGTAATGGATTCTACAAGGGAGTGCCCTTGAAACCACCTAGAAGCTGCAACTGCTCCAAAATGCTCTAATGCAGTCAGTGAAAACATAATATGATTGGGCCATGTATCCTCTACGCTTCATGAGCTGCATTGGTCATCATTTTAAGGTGCTGGTTATTACATATAAAGCATCTCTGTCTTTCCCTCCATTCCTATCTCTCTCCCATCTCTCCCTCTCCCTCCCTCCCTTCCTCTCATCTATCTCTCATCTACCTATCATCATCATATATCTATTATCTGTCTATCATCTATCTATCATCTACTATCTAATCATCTATCATCTCTATCTCTCTCCCTCTCCCTCCCTCCCCCATATCTCTAACAATGGTGACTAAGATACCTCTTCCCCAATTAACAGAAACTCCTCCATGGGCACATAACCTCCTGGAGCATCGTCAAAGGCCAGTAGCATCTTTTAGCAAGATGTTGAAGACTGAGCACTCAGCATTTCCATTTAGTTGCAAACTTTAATTTAAAAACCCACTTTAATAGAAAGATGCATTATGCAGTATATATTTTGTTTTGATATGATCTTGCTTACATTGTAAATAAAACTGAATAAAGCCAATAATAAAGTTAAAGGAAACTTTTTTATCAGCAATTTATTCTGGTCACCACATTCTGTAGTGAATTAAGATGTAAATTTCTGAGATAGTTGGCCATGAATTGCATTATAAGAATGGTTGAATCTCATTAAAAACCAACGTCCAAATCAGCTGAAGCAGCTTCCCTGGCTGACTACTTGCTGAAGGCCAAAGACTCTTCCATCTCTCTGTAATCCTCCTGGTCTTTCTTGGCACCTAGTTTGAGACTGGCACCAAGAATCCCCTCCTCGTGCCTCAGCCAAGGGGATTTCCCTGGCCCTGGAGAGCTATGCAGGGGAAAGGATTGAGGTCTTTTGAAAGAGAACTAGTCCTGTGGGGTCCACCAGGTTGATTTCTCATCCCTGCCCTGAATAAGGGAATCCCTCTCCCACACTGTAGTCAGACTGCTAAGATGGAGAACTTTCTTACTTTGTGTTTTACGGGATGTGGATGGAGCTGCTCAGGATTATCACTTACAGTATACACCAATATATATTGATTGGCTGCTTGCAACAACATAAAAAACACAATCTAAAACACTAAGAATACTAAGACATCAACATATTCAACATGAAGAATTAAAACGTTAAAATTAACCAAGATCTACCGTAGATAAAAAGGGACCAAGAAACAAACATTGTGATGGTGGCATCTTCAATTAATGAAATAAAATGCTTGTGTCCTTGACAAGCACAGGAGGGGTGAACCTTTTGTCCTTGTCAGTCACAAAGCCTGAAAGTGGAATGGCAGCAACCTCTCCAAGACCTGCTGGGGAGAGTCAACAAGACCTCTTGTTATGTATGTAGGTTTGAATGTTATTGGTTTATTTGAACTGTTCTTGTAAAATGTCAAATGGTATTGGTTTAAATAGTGCAGGAAGAAACCCTGCACTCCCATTGGCTGGCAGCTACAGCTGCAGGCTATAAGAGGCAGCTGTAGCCAAGCCAGGACGCGTCCATTCGAGCTGTAGTCACTTAATAAACTCTTTGCTGGAACTCCTCGCGTCTGACTCTTCATGCAAACTTAACACCTCTGGCCAAGGCCACCCAGCTCTGAGTTGCTGTCAGCTAATAGCATCTACAGTTTCTTACGTGGAACTGGCTTCATATATGTTATTGTGTATCATTGTGGAGACACATATTTTTGGGTAAAGCAGCCCACAAGTGAATGAGGCTGCATTTGTGCACACCCAAGGGTAAAGCAGCCATTGGTTCATTCTGTCTCTAGAGAGAAGTAGCTATACAGATGCCTGACCCACTTCTGCTGTGGAACATAATTCCTGAAGGACAACTAAGAATTCTCACCAGGCAAAGCCCAGGAGGCTGAGCTGGAACCTATGTATGGAACCAGAGCATGCCATCCATGTAGAGGAAGTGGCTGATGATAGTTCTGCTCTTGAATTTGTATCCATATCCAGTCTTTATGATTTTCTGGCTTGCAGGGGTTCAAGACCAAGTAGAACAGCAGCAGTGACAAGCATCTAAAGTAAGAGGGAGGAGCATTAGATGGGTGGAGGGGAGGATAAATGCTTAGAATGTGGAAGACTATATCAAGTTACAAAGCACTCTAGTATTGCAAAGTAGGTGCTCATTCAATCTAGTTTGTAGCACAGATCATAATTCATATTTGCTGCATACTTTCAACAGTCCATCAAGACACATGCATGAGGAATTGAGGAGCAGCCATAGTCACTTATGGATTATGCAATGTGTTAATCATATGGCTGCTGCTGAAAATCCTCTGGAATTTCAACCAATTCAGAATGCAATGGCATGAGCAGGTACCTGGCATAGACCGTAGTTATTTGAGGGCCTCCTGGTCCCACCCATTAAACAATGCCATCTGAAGTGCTTAGGCAGTGTGTTTTCTCTGCCTCAGTACCAGCCCTTGGAAAAAGAAGAAATTAAAATGGTCCAGACCCTGCTCAACATTTAAATGTACATTGAAGGCCTAGCTCCTTCCCCAGGCTTTGACTAGAATGGAATATAGGCTCCCTTTGGGAAAGATTTTACATATTTTTCTAATGGAGATTTGCTCCAATAGGAAGTCCGTTTTGTTCTTCTATTCTGTTTCATTCATATCTGTATCTGTAATTATGTGTGTTGTCTAGAGTCATTGAGAAGTTGGCCACCTTAGAAATATGAATGACAGACCAACAAAATAAACAAACATGAGTTGGTTCCTGCTTTCACACAGGCAGATATTTGTAAAGATCTCCTAACTAGAGAAACCCAAAAGCATCTAGAATTGCATCCAGCTTTCTGAGACATTGGAGACATTGCTCAGAATTCTTTCTAAAAATTAGACAAGTTGTATTCTGAAGTTCATTCCATTTGTGGAATAAAATGTATTTAAATTACTGGTTTATGGTAGTATATTTTGAAGCTAAAATTTCTGGATTTTTAATGATGGCTAAACAACATTTAAAATCAAATTATTTGTTCTCTGGAAAATCAAAGTTCCAACCTCTCTTTTATGAAGGTTGCTGTAAAAAGGGTCAGAAACCACTAGGCATCTATAGGGCAATACCTAATCACTCAGTAGGAAATTGGGTTGCACATATGAAGGAAAGAAGGAAGTTATTGGAAGATGCCCCCAGCAGTGGGGCACCTTGCATATCTACTCAGCCAGAAAATGTTGCCTGGATCAAGGAGAATGTCATGTGACTATCCAAGAAATTAGTATTCAGCATCAGCAGTGTGCACAGAATTTGATATGAAATATAAACAACTGAGGAGGGTCAGTGCTATTGGATGCTGGGGCCAGAAATGAAAAGGAATGGATACCATGATCTATTCAACCCTATAATGAAAAATCAGCCTGTACAGTAGTGCCATAAATTGGAAGGAGCCCCTGAAAAAGCCAGAAATGTCCCCATAGTTGGCAACACCATGGTTACTGCTTTTGGCGGGGGAGGATTATGAAGATATGATTTTTACCAACTATTTGGAACAAGGAACCATCGTCGATGCCCTGTATTCCAGAAATTTGCTTCATGAGCTGAGAAAGTCTTTGGCTGAAATCAAATGTTTCACCACCACCAACTCTTGTATCATGACAATCAGTGGGGGATTCAAATTTTTTTACTTCCTGTTCTGTGGGCGTGGCTTGGTGGGCGTGGCAGGGGAAGGATATTGTAAAATCTCTAGTCAGAGGTGGTATTTGCCGGTTCTCCGAACTACTCAAAATTTCCACTATCGGTTCTCCAGAACTGGTCAGAACCTGCTGAATACCACTTCTGATGACAATGCCAGACACTAAACAGCTCTATAAGAAACCATCATTGCTGATTGCTAATGGAACCTGCTTTCACATCCAGCCTGCTCACCACATCTAATAACTAGTGATTACCATCTGTTTGGAGTAGTGGAAAAGTTCTTCTGCGCAGGACATTTTGCTACTTTGGAAGATCTGAAGAATGGATCAAAATAATTCCTAAAGAATTCTACAATTCTAGTCTTACTAAACTGACACAGTCAAAAATGCATTTTGTGGATGGGTATATGCTTTAAAAAAAAGTTAGAAATTATGAAGTAAAGGGTTTTTTTCCCTGTTAGGGTTCCCACAGGCAAACAAATATCCAACAGTATACTAGAAAATTGTACCATTTAGGGAAGGGTTGCCAAAGTCTTGCAAGCTGAAACAGTTACAACAACAGAACTGTTTCTCCTGCAATTCACTTAGTCCACATTCATCTCCTGGTTCATTTTCCTCCTCCATATCTGTTATTTCTGCTATTCTCACCTCAGAAAATCTGCCCGGTGCCATAAGTCTTACTGAAACTGTCTCTACCTCAGTTTGCTTCAGGCATCATTTTACCCTTTTGAATAGCTGAAGAAGGATTCTACTTTTAACCTACCAATCCTGTCACTTTTCTATTTCAAAGAGTGATGCCATTTGATTTATCCCTCTGCCCACTGCCCAATATAGATCTGTACAGCTCACAACCACTTAGCTGCAATAAGCTTTTTCCAGCCTTCAGGCCACCTTCCAAGGCAGAGCGACAGGTTTAGCTCTGAGTGAGGATCAATGGCTCTTGGTTTGATATACCTCTATCACTGGTGAGATGTGGGAGGGAGATTCAATTACCAGCCAATCAAAAATGTCATGACTGAAAAAACGGAACATACTGAAACTTAATTATGAGCAAAATGAATTAGTGAAACATTCAAAGATTATATACTTCAGAAAAGTTTTAATTTCTGCCACCCCTGTGCCACCACTTAAATTGTGCATATTTAGTGGAAAGGTCAGTCATTAAGATCACCAGTGTTATATTACTAATATGGATGTTTCTTTTTTATACATTTTTAAAGTACATTTTATTAACAGGGGGGAAATGCATATGTGCAAATATCACCGATGAGCAAGTATCTGCAAGCCTTTCATCCATTTCAGAGGTTGCAGTCTTGAAAATACCTTTTTCCCATTCCTAATGCTGAATTATCTGCAATTCTGAAATCATCTGATTGACCTCAGAGCAGGGGTGGGATTCAATTTTTTACTACTGGTTCTATGGGTGTGGCTTGGTGGGCGTGGCAGGGGAAAGATACTGTAAAATTTCCAGTCAGAGGTGGTATTAGCTGGTTCTCCGAACTACTCAAAATTTCCGGTTCTCCAGCACTGGTCAGAAACTGCTGAATATCACCTCTGCCTCAGAGGTCTGAATTAAAAGTGATTTACATAGCCTGGTATGGAGAAACAGTAGAGAGGGATTCCAAAAAAAAAAAATGTTTTGCAGCTATTTCAGCAGAAGTAAATCTGTGCCCATGCTCTCAAATGCGACTTTAGTGGTAATTTCTTGTCCCAAAATATCACTTCACAGAACACTATTGGCACCTTATAATTCATGCTATTGCTGTTCCTGGAAATAATTGCTGTTATACTTACTTATAGACAGATATCGTAGCACATGTGCTTTTAAACCAGCTGTTGCTTTTGAGGTTTATCTCATTTTGTTTTTCATCCGTCTTCTCCCCTGCAAAACGTGGGAACTTCATTTTCATAAACAGACAAGGATTCTCATACATCTACAGTGAAGTCCTAGGACACGGTTTCATGCCAATTTCATCAGTGTTTGGTGCCAAACAAAACCATTTTTGCTGTCCCACATTTTATACCTTTCAAGATTTTCTTAAATGATGGCTTGCTTCTGGTCTTTCCAAACCGAGATGAAAGCTAACTTGAATGTAAAGTGAAGGAATACGTGTTGCTCATAAACTCCTTGCTAGGTTCTCAGCATAAAATCAAACAAATAAACAAACTGATTTTCAGATAAAACCAAACAAATTTAGTGCAAAACCAATTAATGAAAGCCCATTAAAACTATTGGCTTATATATTCAAATTCTGCTATCTTAAATTCATGGTTTTTTTTTTGTAATATATGAAGAGGCAGAATGATACTCAGGAAATCTGAGAAAGGTCTGTGAGTCTTTGAACTTTCTTTGGTGGTTTTTACCTATCACTTAACATTTCTCTTGAAGAACAGATGTTTTAAAAAAATCATCTTCCCCCTCCTTGTCCACTTTGGTTATCCAAATCTACATGCAAAGTGGCTTCCAGTTCCTTGCTTGCCTTCCTTTTCTTTCAGTGTTTTACATTGATGTTTTACAAAGCTTCCTTTAATTTCTCAAAATGATATTTACAGTTTACCCAGAACTAGTGATATACATTAGGAAAAATGTGACATGGAAACTGCTGGTCCTGCTGAATAATGCAAAAGGAGTGATTTTGCATTCAATGCAAAGAATACCATTTTGAACGTTACGTCCATAAAATCTGATTTAGCTGGCACGGCAGCCACCAAGTGGAATTTCACTTTAAACATAACTCTTCTTTTACGTCTTACAAGTTAATGGAGTACCTTTAATCATCTTATAAGCAAGGAAGATAGGAAATGGTCACCCTTGATCACTTGGACATTGATGATTTCCAGAATTAATCTGCCACCAAAATCCTTCCCTTTGTCACTGGTCACATAACTAGGATTGGAAAGGGAGGTAAACATCCTCTTCAGCTGCTCCAAAGGTGCTCTTTCAAGAGGCAACTGGACTTTCTGGGTTTTTTTTTCTTCAGAACTGAAGAAGCTTCTTGGATGAGAAGCAAAACGTCTTCAAAGAAAAAACAGAAAGTCCAGTTGCCTCTTGAAAAACCACCTTTGGACAACAACCATGAGCTGGATGACTGAGAATCTCTATAGACATCCTCCTCAGCTGTTTTTTATTCCCCATAGAGATAATAAATCAATCCTCAATTCCTATACAAATCACTTTCAACTCCTAGTGATCACATACATTTTCTCTATAAGGACCCATCTGTAAAATGGCCCTTCGGGACCTTTAAGAGTCCACTCCTCACCACTGTAACTAAATCCATACACCATGCTGCTTGTCATCCCCGTCTTCTCTTTCCATTCACCTTTCCCAGCATCAAAGGCTTTTTCAGAGAGTGCCTGAAGCAAAATCCTGGTCATTTGTATGAGAGATCTTGATTTATTGAATGATCCCCTGGTTTGTTCTCTTGGCTGTCCCCTGTATTCTGATGTAAGCACCAGAAGGCAAGGCAAGAAATAATGGATGGAAACTAATCAAGGACAGGACCAACCTAGAACAAAGGAGAAACTTTCTAAAAGTGAGAACAATTAACCACTGGATTGGTTTGCCTTCAGGGATTGTGGGTGCTCCATCACTAGAGGCTTTTTAAAAAAAGACTGGAGAGCCACGTGTCTGGAATAGTATAGGGCCGTGATGGCGAACCTATGGCACACGAGCTGCAGGCAAACTTACCTCACTGGGCATGTGCGCGCCTCACAGCTGATTTTTGGCAGGTTTGAGACCTTTTTCGGAGTCCCAAAGGCTTGAGGAAGGCTTCTGCAGGCTTCTGCAGGCTTTGCAAAACACTTCCTGTTTTTCCAAAAATACCGGAAGTGACGAAACAGGGCTAGTTTTCAGCCTGCAAAGGCTGCAGAAGCCTTCCACAAGCCTTTGGGAGGCCAAAAAAGGCCTCAAACTGTCCAAAAATCAGCTGTGAGGCGCAGTGCAGGTAAGGGGGCGGTGGGGATAGGTGGGTGGGTGAGGATTATGTGTGCATGCATACGGGGTGTGTGGGGGTGCACATTGCCTTCTGGGTGCTGGCACGTGAGCGTGAGCTTGCCAGCGCACACACAATTTTTGGCACAGGAGCCCAAAAAGGTTAGCCACCACTGATTTAGGGGCTCCTGCTTAAGTAGGGGGCTGGACTAGAAGATCTCCAAGATCCCTCCCCACTCTGTTATTCTGCATTCTCAGGAATCTTCTCCAGCTTTCTATAATGATATTATTCATTTGCTTCAGCCAGAAAGATCAAGGATTGGGGATGGAATGGCCATAGCACTTGAGTCTCAGTTTCCTTAACCTCCTGTCCAAAATGCATTTATCTTATTTTACCTTGTTTTCTTATATATGCCAACAGGAAACAGACCAAATTTAACCTGCAGAAACTGAACCCCATCTCAGAATGATAGCAAAATGAAAGATAAAGTGGTGGAATTTATTTGGGGTACCCACCTGCTACCCTCAGCAGAATAAATGAAGACAGTATAGCGATGCCATATGTATCCTAATGTTATTACACAAATAATGAATTTGCATTATTTGTACAATGATTGCTCAGCAATTTCCTGGGCATGCTACAACAACCAGAGAATGTATTGACACATTCACAATGTCATCACTTATTTAATCAGTGATAATTGAATAAAATTGGCTGGGTCTAACACTCAACAGACTTGTCATGCCCCTGGTGGAGACTGACTCTGAGGGAGAAGAGGAACAGCTGACAGGGAGTGGAAGTGTGGCTCCGGAGGTTGTGGAGGAGGCTGGGGAAGGCAGAGGCTGGCTGAGCAGTCAGAGGAGGACCCAGGCCCATCCCCTATCCATCCTAGGGCACACAGGGAGGAGAGGATAAGGGAGAGACATGGTCTCCTCAGGAGGAGAGGGCCTTGATCCTCTTCATGGGCTGCAGGTGTGACAACTGAATAAGAGTTTGGACCTGCGTACTGGCGAACGCTGGAAACAAAGCGTGAAAATATCTCTAGTTTATGGTTCCTCTCTGAGTCTGGCATCCTTCCCAGTGTGTGTTCTGTTAGCTGTGGACATCCTCCAGCCCTTATCTTGCCTGGCTTGTGTTGCTTTTTTCCTTCTTCTTGTAACTGTTTGTGTGGGAGTTTTTTGTCTTCCGTCAAGAATATTCGGAGCTTGGAAGCAAAGTGAAGGAATAAAAGGGGCTTCACCTGTTTTCTATGACTGTGTTTGTTTTGTATCTCACCCTGGGTCATCACAAGACTCAGCAACAAATCATACATTACAAACCATGTTCTAAACCCAAATAAACAAGCTGAATTTTTGCTAAGTTCACGCTACAATGAACCTAATCCATATATTGTAAGGTTTGTGCTGTTCAGATATTTGACTGCAAAGAGACACGACAATTGTGGTCATACTATATTCTCTTCTCATCTCTGCCAAACTTACCTAAAGCTTCCTAATCCTGAGGCATCAGAAAGATGGTGTGAATAAGTTTTAAAGAGTTATACAGAAGAAACAAGGTGTAAGAAAGAAACTGGCAAGAGATTCCGAACATTGAACCTTTCTGGGTAGTAATGGCTGTTTTTAGGGCACAAGCAGGAAAAAAACCTGAGACAAGAGATTCCTCAGTAGGAAAACATAACATATACAGGATCTGCTTAGGAACAATAATTCAGAGAAAGACACCAGCTTTGCTCTGGATTCCAACAAACTGGACCAATCATCGGGAATAAATTGCCCCAGAACATACTGTTTGATCCTCCAAATCTGGAAGTGAAACTCAAGTAGTACAAAACAGATATGAATAAGCTCTTTCTGGAAGTAAGGTTTTTTTTTAAAAAGTAATTCCCATCTCTCTTTTGAAATATTGCTATTCTTTTCAAGTTTTTAGTTGTTTGTCAATAAAATAATAATTTGATTAATATAAATCATTCATAGTCTATTTTATTGTGTGTTTATAGATATAGATATATTTACATTTAAATTAATTTAGTTGACCAATTGAAACTTTGCTGTTCTTAATAAATATATATAGTGCCACCAGAGGGTGCTTTTAGTTTATGTCACAATCTGATACTTAAAGAGAGAAAAAAAATCCAATTCCATTATTTAGGATTTGCCCTTGAGAAACTAGCAATAAATTGGAATGTGCTGTGAGGAAATTTGTGGAAAGCCTAAAGCTAAATGCCAAACAGAAGCTTTTGCTTAAAATGTAAATAACCTCATTAAATGCTACACTTTTGACTATCTTTGTAACAATGTCATTAAAATCAAGGAATTATCTCCCAGTTTCTCTCTCTCCATCTGTGTCTGTACCATCAAAAGGGTTAAGGGAAAGAAACTTCCGAAAATGTTGGTCTCATCTAAATTTATGAACATCAAGTTCTAAGGTCAAGAGATGAAGCTCAAGAGATGAAAGTGAGTATAAAAATAGGGAGATTAATACCTTTCTGTGTGTGGGAAAAAATGAGCTGAAAATGGGATTTTTACTTTAATCAGCTATAGGTAATGACAACTTTAGAACTTTTCAGATTTTATAAAAGGAATACAATTTACCCCCCAAAAAAGTCTGCATGACAATATCTACAGATAAAAATCTTCTTTTGTTCATTGTTTGGTCCAGGTGCCTTGCAGCTTCTAAAACTACTGAAGCACCAAAGGTCATGCAGAAGGCCTTTACAGAGACCGACACAACCATTGATTATTACCATACACTTAAAATTGCAAAAAAAGCACCCTGAGGGCTGTTTACAAAATAGAGAACTGGAATATCCAATATTGCCCAGCCAATAGCTTCAGATTTTAACCTTAAAGCTAAAAGAATTCAGCCACAAATTGTTTTTCACTCTTCAAAGTGTGTTTAAAAACATTGGCTCACATCCATCTATGTTGAAGATATAATAAATCTGATCATATGTATGTTAAGGGCACGTCTGCTTGTACTTCCTTATTGGCTAAATATTATTATAATGCATCATCTAAATTATGCCTGCATTATGTTAGAAATACTGGTCACTGTATGAAGAATATTATCATGTCAAGAATCTTTTTCAAGAGTTTGTCATTTAGGAATGGAAGAATTTGCATATTGTATACCAATGGACAGGGCAGGAAGGAAGAGGATCTTAACTGATACACAATATGCAAATTTCCAATCCCATTGCACTCAGCTGAGAGCCATCTCTGGCACACAAAGCTTTGTGTTTACAGACTCAGATTCTGCACCCCAGACAGCCCAGAAAACACATAGCACAAGTGTTGATTGTCCCTATGTCTCATAAAGGTTTCCTGCATACAGTAGTGTCTAATGGCAGGGCTGCTTGCATTCTCAGGCTGTTCTTGATTCTAGGACCAGAGTGTTAGAGATAATTTTTTAAAAAGGCTGAGATCTGTTATTTGTTGGTTGGATCCCTTTTGACTTATGAAAAAAAAGCTGCACCTTCATCTGTAAGTTGTAGGTCCCAAACTGGTCTTCTTTTATATTTCAAAGTACTCTGCAGGATGCAGGAAGGGTGAGATGGGAACTTATTGTCTTCTTCTTTTAATAATGCATCACATCTTCCCTTGAAAGGCACGTCCTGGATAAACCATCAAGAACAGGAAATATCCTGTCCCTTCTCTGATGTACAGGATGGGTTCCTGAAGTGGTTTTGGCTAGAAAGTGCCTTCCTGCATTGGGAGAGAATAGATGCTGATAAACTTGCAGGAGCCACCTCACATTTTCTGAACACCAGATGGGGCAGGTTGGCTCCTAGCATATCCTGTCTTCTCCTTCAAAGTGGAAGAGTGAGAGAGGCAGATGAAACTGAGCTGATCCTATTTCTGTTCCCATCTTAACTCGTCCTCTCTGCTGCCTGCATCATTTTTACAAACTGCTCTCATGTTTTTCCTCTTAAATATCTTCTTCCCACTTATAAAAAAGCATTTCCATTACAGGAAATGAAAGAAGCTTTCAAACCTCTGATAAATCTAATCTAATCTAATTAAATCAAGTCAAGTCAAAAATGAAACTATATTATGGTTATAGACACAGGATGAGCCTGTAATGAAATGGTTTGTTTGTTTTCTGCACCTTTTTCAAATTGACCCTTTTCTTTATGGAAATCTGAACTATAAGGTCTTGTGGCAGCTCTGCCATATGCTGCATGCTATGAGTTTGCATGCTTATGCAATATAAGACTGCTGTTCGTTTTGCTCTTTGTTACCTTAGATCCTAATACGTAGAATCTGACTTTTTGACAGCTATCAAAATTTCTCTCCTCCCCCTGCACAGACAGTCCTTTCAATGAATGCCCATGGCGCAGGCTAATAGCAGTTCTTGGAGCCTCAAATGAGTACAGATAGTGCTTGGGTTATGACCATTTGTTCAACTAGTTTTATAAGATGATGGTGCTGAAAGAATGGCATTTATGGCAGGTCCTCATGCATGTCTCTTGAAGGATCCTCATGGTTACATCATCATAATTCAGATGCCTGACATTCACCTTGCAATTATGATGTCACAATGATTATGATTTCTAATGTTCCCTGCTGGCTTCCCACAACCAAAGTCAATGGGGAAACCTATAGGACAGTGATGGTGAACCTTTCTGACACCGAGTGCCCAAACTGAACGCACGTGCATGCGCATGCATATGCACATGCCAGAGTGCCAGAAAACCGACCAGCTGACCAGTGTGCACATGCTTATTTTTTGGCTGTTTTTGGCCATTTTGGGGCCATTTTCAGGACTGTTTTCAGGCTGGTTTTGGGCTGTTTTCAGGCCATTTTCCAGACTGTTTTTTGACCATTTTCAGTCTGTTCTTGGCCTGAAAACAGCCTAAACAACAGCCTGAAAAAGGCCCCAAAATGGTCTGTTTTGTACGTGATTTTCGGTCATTTTCTGGAGCTCTGGTGCCTGCCAAGACCAGGTGGCAGGCGCACCAGAAACCAGAAAAGCAGCTGGTGACAGCACACGTGACTGCTGAGAGGGCTCTGCATGCCACTTCTGCCATTCATGCCATAGGTTTGCCATCAGGCCTATAGGAAGTCAAAAGCATGGGCCATATGAGGTTCTTGTTTAATGACACCTGGTCCTTGCTTATCAATGGCAACCAGGATCATCCGAATTTTTTGTAACTAAGTGATACAGTCATGTGATGGCACACTTTATGCCCATGTTGCTTAGTGGGGAAATCCCAAAAACTCAAAGACACGTTATATTACTGAATCCTAGGCTTTTTCATGGCATTCTTAAAGCAGTCTGCTGGGCTATGTATATGTATACGTTTTAAATGATACAGAGTGGCCTTGCAACAAAAAATAAAAACACTTCACTTTTAACATTTATCTTTTGTGGTTTCCTAGCCTGTGTACAGAAGAAGGAATGATCTTTCTCTCCCGTAATGAGTTTCCCTCCTCCTGAGTTTCTCCCTCTGCAGCCCCTCTTCTATTAGGATTGTACACCACCTGGGCCAGAAGAAGTTTGTCTATCAGATCAGGTTTTGCTGGATGTCCCAAAAGACCAAATTAACCTTTACCCCAGGTTGATAGATTGAATAAAGCCACTAATCATTAAGTGAAAGTTATATAATAACCAGCAATGTTTATGTGCAGGATTTCTACGTGTAAAGGAAAAGTAGAACTTTCCAACTGCAAGACCTGGAAGATTTTACAACAAAGCAGTTGGCTGTGAGACACAACTGCTGACAGAATATATTAATTACTGTCAACAAGGTTTTAGACACATTTGAAGATTGCTGGCATTATCAGCATCCTGGATTACCAGGGAAGAATGCCTTCCAAAGCACTGATAAATGACAGCAACAATAGCAATAATAGTCTAAAGCAACTAACAGGGCTAGGAACTTCTGCTGAAAAAAAAAGTGGAATTTGGCACTCTTGTTTGTCTTTTCAGTGACAGCTTCCATTTATTTTGATCCCACTGAACTGAAGACAGGGAAGTTGACATTCAATCTGAGCATATGGGAAGACCTACCAACTTCTAGCTAGGGTGAAACGAAGTTCCCCTTCTCCACCAAGGTGAAATCCAACAGCAGAGTAGCATTGCTGCACAAAGTTGACATTTTTTGTTTTCTTTATAATTTCATATGAAGCCTTTCTTTTGCCAGAAAGAATGGGTGAAATAAACAGGAAACAAAATCTTTGCAGCAATTTCAGTTTATTAATCAACAACAATAAACATATGGAAAAATATCAGGAATTTGAAATATACATATTTGTAGGTGCCCAGGATGGGGAATGCTATTAGAAGGAGTCACAGAGAGTATTATAATTTAATATATTTAACATGGAAACGATGGCACAATACTTCTTCCCAAAATTGCAGATATTTGGTTTCAACATATATAGAGCAAAGAATTAAAAGTTATTGTCTGAATTGCAGTCTTGGAAGTGGGAACCTATGGAGCATAAGATGCCACATATTTTCAGCTGAGGAAATTGAGGTAATTTCTGCCTCAGAGGAGAAAACTGGATGCCAACTTTCCCATTTCTGTCTCTTCCCTTCCAGCTTCCATTGCCAGTTCCATTGCCAGTTTTTGGGAAATCAGACTTGGAAAGAAAATAGAACATTGGAAATAAAATTTTCCTTTCAAAAAGGGGCAGGAAAAAAATAGATCCAAGAAACTACAGATCAATTAGCCTGACATCAGTACCTGGAAAAATCCTGGAAAAAATAATTAAGTAGCATATTTGTGAGCAACTAAAAACAAGCAAGGCAATTACTAGAAGACATCATGAATTGTCAAAAACAGACAAACCGTATTGGTTTCTTTGACACAGTGACTAAATAGGTAAATAAGGGAAATGCTGTGGATGTAGTTTACTTTGACTTCAGTAAGGCATTTGACAAAGTAGATCACAGCCTACTTCCTATAATGTGGGAGACAGTACCATCGATGGATTCACAGTTGGCTGGCCAACCAGGCCCCGTGGGTAGTCCTCAATGAAACTACATCTACATAGAGGAAAACATGCAATGGGGTACTTCAAAGTTCTGTCTTAGGCCCAAAACTGTTCAACCTCTTCATAAATGATCTAGATGAGGGGATAAAAGGGCAACACATAAGATTTGCAGATGACACCAAGCTAGGGGAAACAGCGAACACTCTGGAAAATAAATTCAAGACTCAGAAAGATCTTGACAGACTTGAACACCGGGCCTTATCCAATACAATGCAATTCAGTGTAGAAAAAAGTAAGGGCCTACACTTAGGCAAGAAAAACCAAATGCGCAGGGATGGCACCTGACTCAACAGTATAACTAGGAGAGGGATCTAGGTGTCCTAATAGGCCACCACTTAAATATGAGCCAGCAGTGAGCTGCAGCTGTCAAAAAAGCCAACACAGTCAACAGAGCCTTGGTGGTGCAGGCTGTTAAACACCTAGCACTTAGCTCCAGCTGCCTGCAATTAGTGCAGGCTTGAATCCCCCCAGGCTCAAGGTTGACTCAGCCTTCCATCCTCCCGGGATAGGTAAATTGAGGACCCAAGATTATTGGGGGCAATAAGCTGACTTTGTAAAAATGCTGCTGGGGGGGGGGGCAAAAAGCCCTAGTAATAAGCAGGCATATACAATAGAATGAAGGCTATTGCTGAGCACATTGGGCTGTGCTCCAAAGATTGTAAGCTGCCCTGAGTCTCCAGAGAAGGGCAGCATATAAATGTGAATTAAAAAAAAAACAGAGTAGATCACGGTCACCAGAAGTGATAGTGCTGCTTTATATTGCACTAGTGAGACTACACTTGGAATACTGCATCCAGTCTTGGCCATCATGAGGCAAAAAGGATGCTGAGATCCTAGAAAAAGTACAGAGAGGAACAACGAAGATGATAAGGGGTTTGGGGACTAAATTGTATGATTAATAGTTGAAGGAACTACTGTAGGTATGTCTAGTCTAATGATGTGCAGGACTACGAGTGAAATAATAGTAGTTCTGAGGGGCTGTCACAGACAAAAGCGGGTCAATCTATTCTCCAGGGGTGGGATTCTACCAGTTCACACCTATTCTCTAGAACCGGTTGTTAACATTTAAGCAGTTCAGAGAACCGGTTGTTAGAAGAAATTACTGGCCTAATCCTGTAAGGAAGGCAGGAAAGAAACATTCTGGTGCTGCTTACAGAAACTGCCTCTCCGTTAACCCTTATTACATTCTTGGCAGGACTAGACTTTCTGTCTCTGGAACTACTCTGGAGTTTTTTCCCCCTCCTTTGCTGGTACTTTGCTTGTGTGGAGTGACCATTCAAAATTACAATGGCACTGAAAAAAGTGACTTATGACCATTTTTCACACTTACAACTGTTGCAGCATCCCCATAATCATGAGACGCCAGGAGAGGAGATGCATGCCTTGATGTGAGTGATATTGAGTTGGCCACGCCCAGCCAATAACATGACCACCAAACCATGCCCACCAACTAAGCCACGCTCACAGAACCAGTTGTTAAAAAATTTGAATCCCACCCCTGCATATACAGCATCTCTATACATTGAAGATTAGTTGGCCACCTGATTTTCCTGGTTCTGCTCTGATATAAATAATGAAAAAAATTAATTCAGTCTGCATGATCTGTAACCTTGTCAAAACACTAACTCTGGAAAACTATTCTGAATGAGCATCTACAAAGAGCAGGTGTGTGTGCCTTGGCAATTATTCCTGTATTCAAATTATACCCAACTGACCTGAACTGGCTGTAGGTACTTTTTAAAAGCTTCTACTGTTATGGTATGGTTTGGTTTCCTTGAAAGGAATAATTTGATTGTGGTGATTCACAGATTGGAAACTTTCCTGTTAGATCATTACAATGTGATGTGTGTGAATTTTGATGAGCTGGAAGCTTTAATTGGCTTAGTAAGAAGCAGTAAAAATGATCTGAGTTGTTCTAGCCACTTAGTCATTTCCAAATTAAATATAACCTTCTTAGCTTTAAACTCTAGATAGTTGTTTACTCTTAAAGTTCTAAAAATAGCAGAGATCCAAATATAGATACAAATGCCTGCCGTCTTCAGCAGAGGCTCTTCTGGACTTAACCAAAGTATATGAAATAAAAATGAGAGGGGGAAGGGAGGGAAGGAAAGGGGGAGAGAGAACGCAAGAGCATTTTGTAGTGTAGCACCACATACATGGACTGGAACTAAGGCTACAGTATTTTAAACACGACTTTTTCCCTTGCAGTTTATTAGGTTAATATCGGTTATATTTGCAGGGATCTGTGAATGTATTGTCTTGATCCATATTGTGCTATATTTGTACTGTTGCCACCAAATTTATCTATTTAAATGAATTGTATGGAGTTCCATCTTGCTTCTTCAATTCTAGGCTTCTGTAGCAGCAATTAAAACAATCCTAAACTACCAAAATCCAAATAAAATAAAAACAACTACAACAATGCACTGCGCTGCACTGAGGTCCTCAAAAACAACCCTGCACCTTACAACCATCTGACCAAGCTCACCTACATCTTGGTCCAACTCCTGAGGGAATAACCAAGGTTTTAAAACCTCCTGGAATTCCAGCACAGTGGAGACCACAAGGTAGATGGGACACTCCTCCTGGGGCATACTAAGTGACACTGCTTCAAAGAAGTGACTCAAAGCATTCTGACCCTGCCAGATCTGATGGAAGGAGCAGGAATGGTCAGAGGCAGGTACTTATACAAATAGCCACGCCGTGAGCAATATTGGTGACAACTAGCATCTTAAATTGCACACGAAAGACCACTGGAAGCCATTGTTTTTTATGGAGCACTAGGGTTATATATGGGCATATTATGACTTGAGGTACTCAAGATCGCTGTGCTAGTACAGACCAGCTACAACTGCCACATTCTCTTTAAAGACAGCCCCAGATAGATGACTGGGAGCAGAGGTGGTATTCAGCAAGTTCTGACCAGTTCTGGAGAACTGGTGGCAGAAATTTTGAGTAGTTCGGAATACTGCTTCTGACTGGCCCTGCCCTCATCTATTATCTGCCTCCCAAGTCCCAGCTGGGTCTTCTTTTGTTGCCCTGAACAGGAGAACAGAGCTGGAAAGCAGGTTAGTCGGATGGGGAGAGAATGGGGATTTTACAGTATCTTTCCCCTGGAGTGGGGTGGGAATGGAGGTTTTGCAGTATCCTTCCCCTGCCACACCCACCAAGCCACCAAACCATGCCCACAGAACCGGCAGTAACATTTTTTGAATCCCACCGCTGACTGAGAGGTGATTAAGACACAAGTGATCCTGAGCAGGGCTTCCTGATCCAAGAACAGGCACAATTGGTGGATTTGCACAAAAGTTTCCCAGCCGTAGCTGCTCCTTGCTCTTCACGCACCCTCTCTGTCAGGGGCAGTGCTACTCCATTCAGAGGTAAATATGGAAAACCCCTGGGTCAAAGGGAGGGGAATTCCACAGTTATTCAGTCACACCAGGATTAAGCTTCAACCTGTTCTTTCCCATCCAGAAACTTCAGACTCTCAACGTTTGGTCAGCTTGGAATACAGATATACAAGTGAGGATCATCTGTATATTGATGATATTTTGCCCTGTGCTGATGGATATTCTCATCTAGTAGTTTCATGTGGATTTTGGAAAGAAAGTGGGTAGCATAATGTTGCTCTTTGGTATCCCTTAGAGAGGATTAGCATCTCACAGTAGCAATGTTTTTGAATATGCCTTTGGACTAATGAAGTGTTGCTGTGTCTTTATTAGCCGTTTAAGGTAGATCAAACTAGTAAACCAATGCCATGTAGGTCAATACTAATTTTACTGTGGCAGAATCTTGCTACAGGTCTGAATGTGCTTTGTGGGAACTGAGGAGGGGCTTATCTGAAACATTTATGCACATGGCATTGTTGGACTCAGACCCCTTTTACCTAACTGTTGCCTTGGTAATGGCTCTTCGTTCCTCATCTTCCTGTCCCTCAAGGCCATTCCCTCTGCCTACTACATCCTTACTGCCTGGTTTGAAGATCCTATGTAATCCATAGTTTTGGTTGCCCTGTTTGATTTCAGGCACCCCCAGAGCAACGGTTCTGACTGAGAAGGTTCCTCTTCTTTGGGTCCCTAGAATCTCTCAGACAGGCCACACACGTTGTGTAGCAACTACTGTGTAGTAAATATTATGAAACTGCTGCTATCTCATTGTTCAGAATTTATCTGTTAGCAACCTACACAAATCCTCCATTTGATGTTCAGGCATTAACCTGAGGGTAAAAATGTTTAAAAAGAATTTGAGGACAAGGCCATTCATACAACCCAGGGCTACTATTTCCAATCCCTGAAGATCAGGTCTGCTTCTAAAGCATACATTCTTTTATAGTAGTTGTGTGCTTTCTCCCACCTGGACTAAATTCAATGAGTTATAGTAATCATCCTTCTGCTAGGGTATCCATGAGTATTATACCTCCCTAGCATCATGGGTGTATAGGGTTGCTCTTTAATGAAATACTAACAGTGGGCCAGCCCCTGATCCCTGTCAAAACTGCTGAGCTACTTAAAGACAATAAGGGGGAAAAATACTTAGGGAGTTATATCATATGATTGTGTTAATTGAATTCTGGAAAACATTCACAGTTCTGACTACCCGATACAGCATATTGTGATTACATTGTGACTGAGCCCTTGTGTGTCTATGCTACTGTCTACCCCCTGCCTGGGTAGCTGACAGAAGTGGTGGACTCCTGAGGATATTTTGATAGCTGCACTAGCCCTTTAATTGACATGAAGAGGAAAAAGAAAACCCAGCCACCTTTATTTTACTGGAAACCTGGTCGAAAGTGCCAAGGGCCTGTTCCCTCCTTCCCCCCATGTTACAGGGTGCCTCTCCTTATGGCCAACCATGGAGCATTTGAAATCTTTTAAGATCGATGCGACCAGGAACAATTCGCCTGTGCATGGCAAACAAGATGACAAAATCACACAGATGCATTGCAAACAAGAAGAAAACATCACACATGCCTGCTGTTGGGAAAAAAATAACCTGTGCTAAAACATTTATGTCTCCTTTTATTTAAAAAAAAGCTTCCAGTCGTGCTCTAAATCATTGCAAATCATAGATGAAAAGGGAGGAGGGAAAGTAAGTAAGTAAGGAAAACCACAAGCAAACAATTGAACAATTTAAAATTTAGGCTCTTGAGGTAGCCTAGGCCAGGGGTCTTCAACCTTGGCAACTTTAAGCCTGGTGGACTTCAACTCCCAGAATTCCCCAGCCAGAATTCTGGGAGTTGAAGTCCGCCAGGCTTAAAGTTGCCAAGGTTGAAGACCCCTGGCCTAGGCTAACAAAATGTCTATATTTGTATGGATGCTACATTTATTTCAGTCATCCAAGATAAACAATGCAACACAACTACCTGGTTCCAGAGGGGCCCCAGAGAGGCTTCTGGCCATCCCAGGCAGCATTCCCCATAGCCCTCAAATGCACCATTTGCCCAGCCTCGTCCCATTGGCTTGAGTGTTCAAAGCCTGGAGAGTTGCAGGCTGGCCTGCTTGGCTTTCCCCAGCAACAGCTCCTGGGATCTCTCCCCCCTGCTCCTCAGCAGAGGCTAACCACAGATGGGAGCAATCATAACTCTGCAGCCAACTTCCTGTCTGAGAAACATATTTATATGGCTGGATTGGCCAGTCATTCTAGGAAATGATGCTCACCAAAATATGAGCGATTATAGTGGCCACACTGACTTGGAAGAAAATCACCCTCTTGGAATGCAAACTGGTTGAAGGGAAAGCACCTCTGAAGTCAGTGAGACTTTTAGGCTCACGCTGGGTGGATGGATTCATTTTGTTTCATTTTGTTTCTCAAGATCCTCTTGTGCCTCTTCTAGCCTTCACTTTCTTCAGGACATGGGTCAGCTTGGAGACTGAAAAAAGACATGTCAGGATCATTATGAATCATTATGTACAAAGCCACAATTTGGTGCCACCAATTGGAAGGGTTTGCTGACATGGAACAGAATTTCATGCCACTTGGTGGAGGTTTAATAAACCAAGGGAACCCTAATGCAAGATCCAGCTCCAGTTAAATCTGCATGTCAACTTTCCTTCCTTTGTCAAAGAGGCTCTCTCTAGGGATTCCACTGCATGTTCCATACTGTTTTGAAGATGAAATCATTCTCGATATGGAACCCTTTTCTGGAAAGTCAAGAAGCTGCTAGTGTTATAATAAAGAGCACCATTTTGTGCCAGAAAAAGCATGACTAGTCAAATTGCCTGATTTTCCCAGACTAACTGTTTGCGGCTTACCAGAAACAGGAAAAGACACATTAAATGTAGTTTCTTTTTTTTTGTGGTGTGTGGAATATATACCAACTTCAATTGTTCCAATATTTGATGTAATGTTGCATGTTAAAAAAGGGTTGAGGACCCAAATAGCTATCTGTGGAGGAGCCAAGAGCACAGAAAGGGAAGGGAAAGAAGAAGAAAAGATTGCTGGTTTTAACCCTCTCTGACTAGCATTATAAATAATGCATAATATGCTGTCCTCTCAGAAAAATGAAGGAAAGAAGGAAAATTAAATTACATAATGTTCGTTCATTCATTCATTCATTCAAATTTGTTATAGTCATTCAACTCCAATGGACTCTAGAGGGATGCAAAACCAGAAAAATCCCATTAAAATAGATACAATCTAAAACCATACAGACAACCCAGGCCAGATGAAAACGTTCTTAACAAGAACACAAACCAAGCAAAACAGCCCCACCTCCAAATACAATACATTAACCCAGATCTGGGGTCAAGACTAGGTTTTAAGAGCTTTTCAGAATGCTAAGGGGGAGAGGGTTGTCCTCTCTCCAGAGGGTGCGGGCCATGATACAGAAAGCCTGCTTCCTCACAAAGTAATGTTTAATAGAGAGAACCTGGAGCACAATCACCCTGCTGGAACGTATTAAGTGGGCAGAAACTATTGAAGATTATTATCAGTTATTCAGGCCCTATGCCACAAAAGGGTTTTATAGTTAAAACCCAGGACCTTCAGTTGCACTCAGAAGCCAATTGTGACCAATGAAGCTTGCATAGCAATGATGACACATGGGCATACTGACAGGCACTTGTATGGATACCCTGAACTTCCCTTCCCCCATGCAGCTCACAACAGCAGTCTCTTATCTGGCCTCTCTCTGGGAAAGTTCCTTGCCAAAAATCTTTTCCACCAATTTTCCAGATGCACTTTCCATCACATTTTAGACTCTTTAGTCTTGCCTGTTCTCTTGTTTCTAAAATCCTCACTTATCTGCATGCGGTTTTTTTTTTTTACTTATTATACAGGTTTGTCAAAAACAGATCATGCCAGTCAAATCTTATTGCATTCTTTGACAAAGTAACAACATTAGTGGACCCATACTGTCGATACAATTTATTTGAAGTTCAGTAAGGCATTTGATAAATGATCACAACTTACTACTTGATTAGATAGAAAAGCATCACCACCAGATGGATTTGTAACTGACTGGCTGCTGGCAGTGGCCAACTGCACTCAATATGTAGTCCTCAATGGATCTGCATCTACATGGAGGTAAGTATGCAGTGGGGATACCCCAAGGTTCTGCCTTAGGCCCAGTACTCTTCAACATGTTCATCAATTATTTAGATGAGAGGACAGATGAGGAACTCATCAAATTTTCAGATGACATGACATGAATCTGGCAGAAATAGCCAACACTCCAGAAGGTAGTCTTAAGGTACCGAAGAATCTTGACAGACTTGAACATTGAACAAAATGAAATTCAGTGGTCAAAAAAGTAAGGTTCTACATTTAGGCAAGAAAAACCAAATGCACAGTTATAGCATAGGTGGTACCTGGCTCAAGAGTAGAAATTGTTAGAGGGATTTTGGAATCCTAGTGGATGATCACTTAAATATGAGCCAGCAGTGTGCTGCAGCTGCCCAAAAAGCCAATGCAATCCTAGTCTGTATTAATAGAGGAATAGAATCAAGATCATGTGAAGTGTTAATACCATATTATAATGCCTTGGTAAGACCACACTTGGAATACTGCATCCAGGTTTGGTCACCACAATGTAAAAAAGATGTTGGGGCTCTAGAAAGAGTGCAGAGAGGAGCAACGAGATGATTGGGTATGTCTAGTTTAATGAAAGTAAGGACTAGGGATGTCATGACAGTATTGTTCAAATATCTAAGGCAGGGGTCCCCAGGCTGCGGCCCACTATTGGGCCTTGAACCTTTCAGAACCAGGCTTGGAAGTAGTGGGAGTATGCAAGTGCATGCATCCCCACTTACATGAGCAGTGGGCAAAGCCAACAAGGTTGGAGAACTCTGATCTAAGGGGTTGCCATATTCTCCAAAGCATCTGAGGGCAGGACAAGAAGCAATGGATGGAAACTAATCAAGGAGAGAAGCAACCTAGAACTAAGGAGAAATTTCCTGACAGTTAAAACAATTAATCAGTGGAACAACTTGCTTCCAGAAGTTGTGGATGCTCCAACTCTGGATGCTTTTAAGAAGAGCAAATGGACAACCATTTGTCTGAAATGGTATGGGGTTTACTGCCCGATCAGGGGGTTGGACTAGAAGACCTCCAAGGTCCCTTCCAACTCTATTATTCTGTTACTTTGTTGTCTTATCTCTGTATGACTTTCAATAGTTAAGATAGTCAAAATAAATCTGTTTCTCACAAAAACTATATAGTTAATTCTAACATCTTATAATAAAGGTCAATATTCCAAGTAAGAAATAAGAAACTGTTTGCTGGATTCGAATATTATTTCCTTTAAATGAAACTTTTATTAATCACTCATTTTATCTCATACAAAATTAGATAAATGGCAGAAATTGTGGGATAGAAACTATAAGTTAACTATGTCAACTGCATATCAAGAAAATTTGTATAAGATGTTTTATAGGTGGCATTTTGCGCCGGCAAGACTGGCAAGGATGCTTAAAGACAAATAGCTAAATGTTGGAAATGCCATCAGACACCTGGATCATATTATCATATGTTGTGGTCATGGGTAGAAGCCAAAAGATATTGGACAAAAATACATACGTGGCTGGAAAAGATGATACAGCAAGATATTGATTTAAAACCTGAAATATTTCTGTTGGGGATTATACCTCAAACTTATAGTAAAGAGAAGGCATATTTAATTATTCATGTGTTAGCTGCAGCTAGAATCGTATTTGCACAAAACTGGAAAAATGAAAAGATTCCAACAGATGAGAATGTGATGAGGAAAATATTAGAACGTGCAGAAATGAACAGGCTAACACTTGCAATTAAAGAAAAGGAACAAACTGAATATTATATGAAATGGGAATTATTTTATCAATGGCTGGAGAATAAATATGGAAGTTAGAAATTAAAGAAGATTAGCGAAAAGGGATTGTTATAATAATTAGATATATTATGTATATCAGTATTAAGAATAGAGTAATAATACCAAAGTAACAAATATGTATAAACTGTAATTGTTATTGCACAAGATATTTGTACCCAGATGACACACTGTTTAAATGGAAGATGGATTGTTTGTATAAAATAAAATTAAAAACTTAAATAAAATAAAAAACAAAATGAGGGAGAAGAATTGGATTATGCTATAATTTGCTTTTATCCTCGTGTGTTTTATTCATAAAGAATCTTCTGACTTTTTAATAGATCTTCCCTACCCGCAAAAAAAGTGAAAGAGGAAAGATGGAATAACAACAGTGCCTTCTTATGAAGCTAGGAGCTCTCTCTTCAGAAGCATTTTTTAATTCAAGTTTGAATTGTTCATTTTAAAAATTGGTATTGCAAAAGTGATAGCTAAGGTGACTTCTTCTCCCAAAAGGAATCTGATGGATTCATGAATGGCTGATGGATTTTAATTTAATGCTAGTAATCCACTTAAGTCTCTAATCATATGCGGGAATGGTGAGATAAGCCATTGAGATAATTGCTCTTAAGTCTTGCTCTGAACTGTAGAGCCCATATTGCATACTGATACTCAGTGAAGTTGTAGGTGATGAAATAGGCTTGATGATGACTTGAATATGTTGTGCAACTTACCATGAGAACCATCTAACATGTCTCAGAGCATATATTTATATCTATTGTTCATAGACTGCAAAAGAGACTCTCCACATATCCTCAGTTATGTCCAACAGACATATTTCATGGGGACCATAATTATTAGCCCCAGTTTCGGGGCTGTGAGAAATCAAATGAGTGCTTTAAAAAAATTACCCTCATTCTGACATGTGCCGCATTTTCTACACATATAGATAAAGCACCAGTTGGCCTGGTTTCATAGGATCAGTATTACTTTTAATCTCAGCCTATTCTGATATAGCATGCCCTACAAATATTAGTAGAAAAGACAAATGTTGGTCCCTAAGTGATTGGAGGTGGTACAGTTCAAGACATGGCAGCATTGAAGGAAACTGACTTTACATCCATTTAGGTCCAGATTCAGATCTGACTTTGGGATTGAAACATACTGGATGACCTTAATAAGGACAGACAAGAGAAACGCAATCTTACTACTTTTGTCCAATCTTTTGATGACTTTTGTTTCCTATTATTATGCTACCCTACTGAATTGCTTCTAGGGACTTTCTCCTGCAGAATTTACTCACACAGAATTTACTTTAGAAACTTTCAAAGAAGAAAATGAAGGCATTCTTATGGGTGAAACCAGAGGTGGCATTCAGCAGGTTCTGACCAGTTCTGGAGAACTGGTAGCGGAAATTTTGAGTAGTTCGGAGAACTGGCAAATACCTCCTCTGACTGGAGATTTTACAGTATCCTTCCCCTGCCACACCCACCAAGCCACACCCACAGAACCAGTAGTAAAAAAATTGAATCCCACCACTGGGGTGAAATATGATGTTTTCACCTTTATGAGGAATCTAATCTTTTTATTGCACAATTATCTCTCTAGCAGTCTGAAGTTTCTTTGGATCCCTGTTTCACTATTTAAAGTAAGATATTAAGCAGGAATTCTTGTTCTTCCCATGAAACTTTTTTCAGTTGCTGTGCTACAGCCTTGCTACGGGGAATTTTGCCCTTGAAAAATGCTGAAAATTTATCCTCTCTCTGAATAAATTTGGAGAAATCATCCAATTATTTTCTCTCAAATTTGTTGGGGAATTATGAAAGGCTGTTCATGAACATCTCTTGTAGAATGTAGTGTTTGACTTGGTTCCTCCCAGCAGCAGAGGTAATCACAACTGGCAGCTTCGGAAGAATTATTTTTCAACAACCTACAAGGGATCAATCTGTTCCCAGTACTAATTTTAATATCTATACAGAACTGCTCTTTAAGTACAGTGATAGACTGGGTGATAGTAAATAAAAGGAGGTTGAAATTAGTCCTGTGAACATAGCAAATCCCATAGCAAAAAGAGAGAGCCTTTTGCCTGTTCTGAATAAGTTTATATTTCTTCTAAAAAGCAGGCCTGTATTTAGGAATATTCCAAAAAGTGCTATGGTAGATTATTTCTACCATTGTCACTGTGGGTTCAGTTTTATTATTTATTTGAATAACATCTACTCTTTGTCTTCTGCAATATCACCATTCATGTGAGTTGGTTTATTTGATTATAAAATATAACCCTTACAAATTCCTCTGTTAGGTTGGAAGGGAACACTCATAATTCCAAAGAAATCTCAAGAGGACACAATAATTGTACTACATTGGATACTAGATGACTAGTATTTAGTATGGATTCTTATTGTCTCACTGTATATGTGATATGTTACCAATTGCACTGGTGTACTGTTTCTGGAATCTGTATCTTGATGAGCCAAATAGATATTTGGATAAATGGACTATAAAGCTACTAATGGTCTATAAAGTTACTCAACTAATATGCATTCTGCCTCAGTATGCATTCTTGTGAATTTAGGTTTGTATTTGCTGCTTATGTGTTTTTTCAAAACTTCCAAACTTTCCATATTTACTATACTTGTCATAGTCCCAAACTAAAGAAAATTGTTCTATTTAAATAATTGGCATATCAATGGCATATATATATATATATATATATATATATATGTCTTGGTGTATTCGGTCTTGTGTGTAAGATTGAGAATACCTTGGCAACGTTTCGACGAAATCTCATCCGTCATCTTCAGGCTGGTGTCTTCAGCTTCGTTCTCCTGGGAGAAGTGTGTGATCGTGGCTGTTTTCCCCTTTTAAACTCTAGAGTTGGCTGTGTTGTTACTTCTTGATTGGTTTGTGGAGTTGATGTATGCAGATTGGATGGCTTTTTCCTGAGACCCTGTGTGGCTGAGGTGCTGGCTGTGTGTCTCTCAGCCTTTTGTGTTGTAACAACCTGGGTAATGGGCTGTGTGATGACCTTCTGAGTTCTATTGTTGTGATGTCCTGGGTGTGGTGCTGTAATCTCCTGGGTCGTTGTCTGTGTTGCAACCTCCTGATGTTTTGTGTTGCAACACAGACAACGACCCATATGGCTACTTTTACAACCAAAGACCACAATCCAGTTCATTCACTTGGATCTGGAATGGTTCCCACAAAAAGAATAAAATCTACAGTGATTTAGATCACAGGCCAATATGATCTGAGGCTTCTATAGCTCGCCATTGCCCTACATACATCTCAAACTCTGCATGGAACATTGTAGTAACAGTTCAAGAAGCTGCAGGGAGCCAGAACAAATTGCTTCCTTGCCTGAGAAAATCATTGCTGGATTTCTAGTTAGTCCACATCTGCCTGACCTGTACAGATGTCTGATAATCCACTTCCATGATCTGCCTTTCTTCCTATGAAACAATAGGAAGGACTTGCTATCTTAGGATTTATCAGACTGAATGTCCTTTTTTTTAACTTGGTTTTTTTCCAGTAATTAATATACATTGCTTCTTGATGTAAGAAATTTTTTTCTATTAAATTCATTTTAAATATAAACGCATTTCTTCATTTTAATTCTTGTTTGTGTGTAAATATTACTAATAAGGTTTTCTGGCATCCGTGGTTTCGGGGTGAGGTATCATCAGTATGCTGATGATACCCAGTTGTTCATCTCCACCCCAAACCAAATCAGTGATGCCCCCTCCGTGATATCCCACTGTCTGGATGCGGTGCGGATCTGGATGGGCAGGAACAGGCTACAGCTCAATCCGGCTAAGACTGAGTGGCTGTGCGTACAGGCATCTCGGATCAGTCAGCAGATTCCATCTTTGGTCATGGGGGGAGAGGTGTTGCCCGCTGTGGATAGGGTGCAAAACCTGGGGGTCCTCCTGGATTCACGGCTCGGGTTGGAGGAGCAGGTGGGGGCCGTGTCCAGGGGGGCTTTTGCCCAGGTTCGGTTGGTTCGCCAGCTGCGCCCATACCTGGACCGAGATGCCCTTTGCATGGTCACTCATGCACTTGTCATGTCCCGATTCAACTACTGCAATGCTCTTTATTTAGGACTGCCCTTGCATACTATTCAGAGGCTTCAGCTGGTGCAGAATGAGGCCACGTGGGTTGTGATGGGAGCTTCCCGATACTCCCATGTTACGCCCCTCCTGCACAAGCTGCATTGGTTGCCGGTTGCCCTCCGGGTGAGATTCAAGGTATTAGTATTAACATTCAAAGTCCTACATGGCTTGAGTCCGGGGTATTTGCAGGAGCGTCTCCTGCTGACATCGAATGCCGATCGCCCTGTGCGTGCACACAGACGGGGACTCCTCGGGGTGCCGTCCACAAGACAGTGTCAGCTGGTGGTGCCCCGGGAGGCTTCATTCTGTAGCTCTGCTCCCGCCTTGTGGAACCAACTGCCCTTGGAGCTCCATTTGGCTCCTGATCTCCGCTCCTTCCACCACGATCTGAAAACTTGGCTGTTCGAGCAGGCCGGGCTGGACTGACCTCTGGGGGGGTGTTTTAAATTGGGTTTTTTGGTGTAATTCTTTTTTAAATTATTTATTGTTTCTATTTTAGTTGTGAGCCGCCCTGAGTCCTTTGGAAGAGGGGGCGGCATACAAGTCCAAATAAAATAAATAAAAATAAATAAATATTACTTTAATGTAGAAATTTACAAGACTAGGGGGTGAATTCTTAATATGATGAGTGTTGCCATTGACTTTGATTGGTATGTCAACATAGTGCTTTTCAGCAATACAGGTGAAACTCGAAAAATTAGAATATCGTGCAAAAGTTCATTTATTTCAGTAATGCAACTTAAAAGGTGAAACTAATATATGAGATAGACTCATTACATGCAAAGCAAGACAGTTCAAGCCATGATTTGCCATAATTGTGATGATTATGGCTTACAGCTCTTGAAAACCCCAAATCCACAATCTCAGAAAATTAGAATATTACATGCAATCAATAAAACAAGGATTGTACATAGAAGAATATCGGGCCTCTGAAAAGTATAAGCAAGCATATGTACTCAGTACTTGGTTTGGGCCCCTTTTGCAGCAATTACTGCCTCAATGCAGCGTGCAATGGAAGCTATCAGCCTGTGGCACAGCTGAGGTGTTATGGAAGACCAGGATGTTTCAATAGCGGCCTTCAGCTCTTCTGCATTGTTCAGTCTCATGTCTCTCATCTTTCTCTTGAATGCCCCATAGATTCTCTATGGGGTTCAGGTCAGGCGAGTTTGCTGGCCAATCAAGCACAGTAATCCCATGGTCATTGAACCAGTTTTTGCTGCTTTTGGCAGTGTGGGCAGATGCCAAGTCCTGCTGGAAAATGAAGTCAGCATCCCCATAAAGCTCATCTGCAGAAGGAAGCATGAAGTGCTCCAAAATCTCCTGGTAGATGACTGCGTTGACCCTGGACTTAATGAAGCACAGTGGACCAACACCAGCAGATGACATGGCTCCCCAAATCAACACAGACTGTGGAAACTTCACACTGGACTTCAAGCATTTTGCAGTCTGTGCCTCTCCATTCTTCCTCCAGACTCTGGGTCCTTGGTTTCCAAATGAGATGCAAAAGTTGCTCTCATCAGAAAAGAGGACATTGGACCACTGAGCAACAGACCAGGTCTATTTTTCTTTAGCCCAGGTAAGTCGCTTCTGACGACATTTGAAGCCCATGTCCAGGATCCGTCTGTGTGTGGTGGCTCTTGATGCACTGACTCCAGCCTCAGTCCACTCCTTGTGAAAGTCCCCAACACTTTTGAATGGCCTTTTCCTGACAATCCTCTCCAGGCTGTGGTCATCCCTGCTGCTTGTGCACCTTTTTCTTCCACACTTTCCCCTCTACATAACTTTCTATTAATGTGCTTTGATACAGCACTTTGGGAACATCCAACTTCTTTTGCAATTACCTTTTGAGGCTTTCCCTCCTTATGGAGGGTGTCAATGATGGTTTCTGCACAAACTGTCAGGTCAGCAGTCTTTCCCATGATTGTGATTCCTACTGAACCAGACTGAGAGACCATTTAAAGGCTCAGGAACCCTTTGCAGGTGTTATGGCTTAATTAGCTGATTAGAGTGGGACACTTTGAGCCTAGAATATTGCACCTTTTCACAATATTCTAATTTTCTGAGATTGTGGATTTGGGGTTTTCATGATCTGTAAGCCATAATCATCACAATTATGCAAATCACAGCTTGAACTATCTTGTTTTGCATGTAATGAGTCTATCTCATATATTAGTTTCACCTTTTAAGTTGCATTACTGAAATAAATGAACTTTTGCGCGATATTCTATTTTTCGAGTTTCCACCTGTAGGGTCAGGCTAGACACGAAATGTAGATGACCTTGGTAGATGGAATAATGCAGTTCTGTACAAATACTTGAAAAAACAGAGCATACACATACAATGACAGGAATTCCCCAATTCCCCACCATCACCAACACTTATTTAGCTATTTGATAAGGCAGGTAATGAACTTGTCATCACAGAAATTAACAGATTCATAGTATATCGCCTCCAACTCTTTAATTATTTTCTACATGCAACTATAGTATGAGGAGACATAACTATTTTTCAGGGAATGCATGTCTTGAATTAGGACCACTACAAAATGTTCATGTGATCTGTTGGCACTGATTTTATACAACAATCATGCAAACATAATTATTGATGATGAATTTTGGTTGGTTTTTGGATGGAAATATTTCCTGCCTTGACCTTAAGAAAGTGTAGGTGAATGTTTCTGTTGAGCACTCTAACTGACATCTTAGTCGGACCATCTCAGAAGACGAATTCGCAGAAAAGTAATCTGATGCTTTCATTGGACTTGCATTGCAGGAGACATTCTTGAAGAGTCAAGGGATGGGAATAACCTTTTCAAGGCATCCACACTGTAAGAGGTTTTAATCCAAGAGTTCGAAGCATTGGAAGAACCCAAGTGCCCTCTTTCATCCCGTCCCCTACCTTCATTCCAGAACCTCAAGAACAAAGGCAACAGGAAGTTCAGCATGCTAATTTTCTTTGAATCATAAACATGAAGGGAAACATTTCTCTGGATAAGAAGCCAAGTAGAGGTAGTATAACAAACTGGCTTACAGAGCTATTTAGCCTGACTCCAGTCTTTGCTTAAGCAGTATCGTTTTCTCTCTATTCAATACTAGACTGATAAGCAATTCTAAATCAAAATTTCTCCTAGCAGAAGAGGGCAATTTTATAGAAAGGCAGAATGCTACATCTTAACTTATTCCAAAAAACACACAATGATTTGATTGTTAAGCAACACATTGGAGTTTGGAAAGTAATCCTACGAAATAAACCATGATTTTCTTTAAACAACAAACTGCAGTTTGAAGCCATGGCTTAACAGATAACAGATAATCATAGTTGGAAGGCTCCTTATAGGTCATCTAGTCCAACCCCCCACCCAAGTGGGAGACCCTACACCATTTCTGACAAATGGTAATCCAATCTCTTCTTGAAGGTCTCAAGTGATGGTGCTCTCACAACTTCCGAGGGCAAGCTGTTCCATAGGTTGATTGTTCTCACTGTCAGAAAGTTTCTCCTTATTTCCAGGCTAAATCTCTCCTTGTTCAGTTTCCATCCATTATACCTTGTCTGACCTTTGGGTGCTTTAGAAAATAGCTTGACCCCCTTCCTCTTTGTGGCAGCCCCTCAAATATTGGAACACTGCTATCATGTCTCCCCTGGTCCTTCTCTTCACTAGACTAGCCATGCCCAGTTCCTGTAACTGTTCTTCATATGTTTTAGTCTCCAGTCTCCTAATCATCCTGGTTGCTCCTCTCTGTACTTTTTCTAGTCTCAACATCTTTTTTATAATGTGGTGAACAAAACTGGATTGTTGATTTTGGCTTGTTCTGATAGTAGCTTAGTGTCTTATCTTTGAATTGTTTTCATATATGGCTAAGAGTCATCACCAGGACTTAGAAAGAAAGCCTTTTTAGTTGCTGCCCCACAAATATGGAACACCATTCCCAGAAAGATTACCCTGCTGGACTTTTGGTAGACCCTTAAAAGTAACATGTGTTATTAGCCACTGGAACTGGAATGTTATTGGGAGCTTGTGTCATGCTTATTGTTTTATTGAGAGTGATTCAGTTTCTTGGCTGCTACATGTACTCCTGTGTTTTATATTATGTTTTATATTGTTTTTAAATGTTATAAGCAGCCCAGAGTCATTAATGTGAGATTGTAAATATAAATCAAACAAAAAAAGTCATAGCCAAAAGACAAGAGAAGCTAGCAAATGAAATAAGATTAGTTGTTTGGCCATGCTCTGACTAGGAATAAGAACAACATTTAGTTCCCTTGCTTGTTCCAGACTGAAAATCTAGATTTACAATTTTTTTTTAAACAAATTTTATTCAATTTTTAACAATTTTTTAAAACAGCTCTTTTCAGTAGACAGCATGTTCCCGGGTCATCACTTTTACATGCAAATATGACAGTAGATCTATATTCATTTTAAACATTTGACTTCACTTCTATTCCATTTTAGCAGACAAAGGGTCAAAGAAATTAATCCTAATCTCAAATCTTAATCTCAATCTGTATAACCCCCGTTCATTGAGTTAATTGCAAATATATATATATATTTTAAAAACTTCATTTATAAATCTTACAAATAATATATTTGCCCATCGTATTAAAGATAAAGTTCATCCATATCTATCCTTAATTATCTTCACATTGTTAATACTCTTTATCATTTATAGAATTCTTTTGTCCGTCCAGATTTGCCCTTTCATCACATATTCTCTCCATAATTCTAAATCCGTACAAATTTTAACACTAAAAAGAATGAGAAAAAAAAAACCCTAGACTTGCCCCCCCTTTTACTACTTTGAAAGTGACACCTCAGTGGTTAATATAGTAGCATAATCATAATCATTCCTTTAAAACGAAAGATAGAGAAAAAAGAAAAGAAAAAGGAGAAAAGAAAAGCTCCTTACAATATATCTCTAATCGATCGGGTTCTGCAATACATATCCCCCTAAGATTTATTTATTGTTCCAAGATAATAATAAAAATAACTAATCTTGGTTTTGACAAATCTCATTTTAGGCATTTTCTAAAATCATTTCAATTAATTCAATTTATCTAATCATCATTTACCTTTCTTTTGTAAATAAGAAATAAAATGTGACCTTTTTACCAGTAAAATTGTCAGTAACCCCTATTGTTTTACACTTTTATAATTACAATATATTCTTATTACCATTTCTTCATGCAGAACCCCCTTTTTAATACATTAGCCATTATCTCTATGCAACAAGTTTCTTTCTCTCATTATGTAATTCCCGTGTCTCTCTATCTTTTGTTCTTGTTTCTTGTTCCTTCTCCTCTCTTTTATCCAGCTATCCCCCTTCTCTATCCAGTTTGAATCCTCTCTCTCTCTTTACCTTTCTGCTCTCTCCTTCTGACCTTTCTAACATGCCTAATTTCATAAATGTTCCCCTTTTTATTACCTTCTTAAGTTTCATTTTTTTGACCATCCTTCCTTTCCCTTTATTTGTATAATCTTTGTGTTAGTTGTCTTCTTAAAATGGCTTTCGCTTGTGCTGGCTCCTTCTCCTCCCTTTTATCCTGCTCTCCCCCCCCTTCTTATCCAGTTTGAATCCCTCTCTTTCTCTTTACCTTTCTGTTCCCTTTCTTCTGAACCTTTCTAACATGCTTAATTTCGTAAATGTTCCTTTTTAGATACTTTCTTAGGTTCCGTTTTTTAGCCACCCTTCCTTTCCTCCTTTTTTTGTATTAATCTTTGTATTAATTGTCTTTTTAAGATGGCTTTCTCTTGTGCTGGCTCCTCCCTTTCCAAGGCTCCTTCTTCTCTTTATTCAGCATTTGAATGCCCATGTTTTCTGCAACAGCCAAGTTAGTTCAGTCACTTCCTGTGCATTTCTTTTCATACTTTTAACTCCATTTTTATTCTTGGATGGCCACCAGAATTTTTATTTTCCTTATTTCTTCTTCTTTAATTTTCTATGATCCTAACCCAGGTCCAGAGTCTATATCAATATCACCATTAGTCCGGTAGTCCGCCTTTGTGTATTCAAGCTTTCACTTTCTATGAGTCTTGCTTCTCTTTAAAATGTAACAACTCCAATCCACAAAGGAACAAGATAGTTTCTTTCTTCTTTAGCTTCCAATTTTTCTCCACAAAGTGGCACCTTCTGCACAGAGTCTTAACCCTTTCCTTTATTTTGATATTCAAAGTTTTCCCGAGCCCCAAACTTAATTCTTAACGCTG